>JANAVB010014717.1:0-86189 GCA_029216955.1 Iris pallida
TTATGGAATACTTCACATGTCTGATGGACCTGGCAGTACACCGGGGGAGGCTGGTCCCATTGTTTCGGAGGGTGGATCCCCCATTACCCACCTTATATATGCAGATGATCTCTTGTATTCATCCAGCCATCGACGGAGGGTATGCAGACGCTTGCGGAGATTATGAGAGAGTTGAATTCCCTCTCGTGTCTTCAGATGAACAGAGAAAAGAGCAGGGTGTACTTCAGCTCCTTATGTCCCCAGAAGGAGGAGCGGGCCGATGCGCTGGGAATCGAGAGGAGTGATCTTCCGGTGCGATATTTAGGAGTGCCTCTCACAGTCAACTATGCGCGGGATCAGGACTGCCATAGTCTGGTGGAGTACGTCCAGAGGAGAGTGGAAGGTTGGTTAGCCGCCGGATTGTCATTTGGAGGTCGTATCGAGCTGGTCAGATCGGTGATTTCGGCTGTGGCTCATTTCTGGCTACAATCCATCCTCCTCCCTGTTGCCACTGTTAGGAAAGTGGAGCGGATCTGTGCAGATTTCATTTGGAGGGGGTGTATGCATGCGATATCCTGGGAGCAGCTCTGTCGACCCAGGAAGGAGGGAGGAGTGGGGCTCAGGCCGTTGCTAGAGATTAGGGAGGCCTCCGCGCTTAAGCTGGCATGGAGATTCATCAATGGGGGGTCTCTCTGAGCTGACTGGATACACATCAGATACGTGAAGTAGGACAACTTTTGGACGTGTGCTACTGACAACAATCACTCAGTTACTTTCAAAACTGTCTTGCGACACAGGGGGGTTCTCAAATCTGCAATCCGGAAGGTCATGAAGGATGGATCTGGAACGGACCTCTGGCGGGATCCTTGGATAGACCGGCTTTCGCTTTTGGATATCAGGGGAGCCCCGACACATCAGGAGGACATGCGTGGTCTGAAGTGCAGTCGTATCATTCGCGACGGGGAGTGGAGGCCGGAGTCTTATCGGTTTACCGAGGAGCTGGGTGGGATCATTAGTACTATTGGGGTAAAGTGCATTTAAACCCTCCTTAGAGTTGCCTCGTTAGCAAATTAAGACCTTTTAGAAATTTTATGCGGTTTGCACCTCCCGCAAACCCTGTTTTGAGCACAATACCCCTTTCCGTCAAGTTAACGTCAAAAGTAGCCGTTATCAACCAAATTAAGGAGAGAAAAATTATTCAACTCCCCAAAATACCCCTCCATTTGACCGTTGGGCACATCAGCTATTCTATTCCTTCTCTATATATAGCATAGTGAAAAGTTGTTTGAAACATTACACTTAAACCACACACTTTCTATTTTCTACCTATTAATCCGGTAGGCTGTAGGGAAAATAACGTTTAATTTTTTTTCTTTATTCCTTTTTATTTTACTTATTTGCTATAATTTAATGTGTTGAAATTTTTTCTTACCTACAGATATCCAATCCAACTGCAAATTATGGCTAGTAGCTCTCAATCTTCGTTCTCAAGACGTCCAAATAGGAATTACGGAAGAACAATTTGTTGCTATTGTGGATTAATTAGTCCACTGAAGACTTCATGGACACCAACCAATCCTGGAAGAAGATTTTACGGGTGTGCAAATTTTTTAACAAATTCTTGTGGTTTTCTACTATGGGAGGATGAGAAACTTTCAGAACACTATCAAATTCTAATGTGAAATTTAATGAAAGAAGTAAAGGAGCATCGAGGCCAAGGTTTACAATTTATTGCTATTGTGGATTAATTAGCCCATTGAAAATAAATTTAATATTAGTTACAGTAATATTACGTCCAAATAGAAATTATGGAAGAACAATTTATTGCTATTGTGGATTAATTAGTCCATTGAAAATAAATTTAATATTAGTTACAACAATATTACGTCCAAATAGAAATTATGGAAGAACAATTTATTTTTGGATTTTTGATACGTTTAGTAATATTTAAGTTATTTGTTTAAGTAATACATGAGATGAAAATAAATTTGTACCAAGATTTGCAATTTCAGTTAGAATTAATAAATAAATAATTACGATAATAGTCATGACTAATAAATTATTAAGTAAGGCTATTATGATTATAATGATGATTACTAAATTATTAATTAAAATTATTATAATATATAAATTATTAACTATAATTATAATTATGATTAAATTATTATTAATTAATATTATAATAAAATTGTAATTAATAAATTATTAACTACGATTATAATTATTAATTAAGATTATAATTATTATAAAATATTAAATAATATAATATTAGTTACAGTTATCTAGCTCCAAATACGGTTTACAAAATATGCCCTAAGTTAAATGACTGGATAGTTCAGGACTAACCGGACATTTGTTAAAAGATTTTTTTTTCCAGAAAAAATTTAAGATGAAAACCTACTATTTAAATTATAAACATTTATTTTCGAAAATGACGTCAAGCATGAGAATTCTATCTTTTTAGGAACGGGAGGTTATTTTAATAATCTTTTTAATATTTTTTTTTTGTTTCCATTTTTTTTTCATCTTTTTAATAATCTTTTCTAGTTTTTTAAGAGTGACTTTTGTTTTCAAATTTGTATAGTTTTTGTTTTTGTCTTTTTTTCATTGTTTAAGATTTATCCTCATTTTTTGGGTTTTTGGAATATTTTTTCTTTTTTTTATTTTTTTCCATATTTTAATAGTACTTTTTTTTGTTTTTTATTTGGTATTTTTTTCCCAGTTTTTCATCATTTCTATTTTTTAAGAATTGATTTTTTTTTTGTATTTATCAGTTTTGTTTTTCCCAAAAATATTTATATATTTGTTAAATAAAAAATAATTTATGACAAAATAATTTTAAATAATATTTATCCACTTTTTTGACGGAGCTAACCGTTTTTAACAAGTTAATATTAATTAAAATAATTTTAAAAAATAATTTTACTAGCAAAGACCATTTTTCCTTTGTTAATATTTATCCACTTTTTAACAAGTATTTTTGCTTAACCGTTTTTAACAAAATAATTTTAGAACTAACCGTTTTTAACAGTTAATATTAGATAGTCCAGGGGTAAAAAGGTCAAAACAACCCCATTTTAACACCCGTTAACAGAAAAGTTAGCGGAGGGGGTGATTTGAGCATTTTCGTAATCTCTAACCGTTTTTGGATCAGCGAGTCTTTATTTGCGTTTTCGTGACATCTAAGGAGGGTTTAAATGCACTTTACCCGTACTATTGCCATTGATCCGGACTTGCCTGCTGATCGGTGGATTTGGGAGCCGACATGAGCAACTCCGGGAACTGGGGAGTTCCAATTCCGGAGCTGCTACAACCTCATCCGGCGCACCTTTCCTCAGAGTCCTGATTACGAGTTCGTATGGTGCAAGGGTCTGGCCAGGAAGATGCATCTTTGTGTCTACAAGCTTCTACTGGGGCATCTTTTGACTAGGGATTGTCTGAGTTCGTTTGGAGTGCCGGTTCCAGATTGTCACGACCCGCACCCACCGTGAGGGTACGAGTACGTAACAACGCCCAGTCTACGCCGCAGTGTTGGCGGTAGAACGCTGTTCTAGGTCATGAACTATACTAACACAATATAGAATAATCTCCAACTGGAGGCTAATCACAGAAGGTACAACTCAATCACAACTAGAGATAGAATATGACACGATAAAATAGATAAGAAAATCCTCAACTGAGGTACAACAGAAATGAAATAACAAGTCTCAACATCTCTACAATATACAACTCTGAAACAAGGACAACAGCTAATCATGAAAAGAAACAGTCTAAGCTATCTACACTAAGCAAGGGTATCATCCTCAGCAGCTGCCTGAACCTCCCCAGGGGTCCAGGTCGCGAGTGTCATCTAGGCAAGCTCCAAAGTAAGGGGTGCAGGGTTCCTCATCATCCTCTGTAAAATTTTCAACAGGTCCAGTCAGGACGGGAGCGAGCACAATACATCTCACGCAGATCATAACAGGTTAGAGAATATAAACATGCAAGAGAGTACGATACATGAAACTGAAAGAAAGTACATGATGTAAACAGAGAGAGAACTGTAATAGAAATATCTACTATAAGTAGAGAGCTACCAGTGACTAGTGATTTAGAGTACAAAGTCGACATGTGAACGGCTGGATTTGCACATGACTATACTAAAGAGGCGCACATGGCTATACTACTTTGGAATTGTTCACAACTTTTAAAACTGAGGAGGCCGAACCAGAGTATAGCAACTTTTAAAACTGAATGTCCCGGACCCACCAACTGAACCAGGAGCAACCCAACTCCAGGAGTCCGCAGGCTGGCTAGTATCGATAGGTATCCGCCGGATCGCCTCTCCAAACTGAGCCGTGAAAGGTTCTCCTCGGGACTCCAGCTTCCATCCCTGATGATCCGACTGCATTTCACCCCCCGGCTCGCCTCTCTGTCCCACTGAGGACCCAAGATCTCCAGAAGGGAGCCATTATCCATCCACGGGTCCAGCCATAGATCGGTATTCGCTCCGTCCTTCATAATCCTGCAAATAGCGGACTGTAGCACCGGTCTGCACCTAAGGATAGCCTTAAATGAGACCGAGAAATTGTTATCAATCCTGCATTGCCAAAAATTCATCCGCCACACATATCTGCTAGCCAGCCACTCTGCCCAAAGGGAACCTCCCGTGATAAACCGCCACGCCATCCGCACCCCAGATGCCTCCCTAACCACCCGAAGAGGCCGCAACCCCACTCCTCCTTCCTCCCGGGGCCGGCATAGTTGTTCCCAAGCAATCGCATGCATACCTCCTCTCCAGATGAAATTAGCACAAATGGACTCCACCTTCCTTATGGTAGCTACCGGAATCTGAATCGACTGCAACCAGAACATAGCGATGCCAGAGATAACAGACCTCACCAGCTCAATACGACCACCAAAAGACAGACCAGCAGCCTGCCAGCCTTCTACTCTCCTTTGGGCAAAGTCCACCAGGCTGAGACAATCCTGGTCCCTGGCATAATTGACCGTCAACGGAACCCCCAAATATTTCACCGGTAACTCTCCTTTCTCCACTCCCAGAGCAAGGGCCCGTTCCTCCTTGAGGGTGCACTGAGAGCTGAAATAGACCCTGCTCTTCTCCCTATTCAGCTGTAGACCGGACAGTCGCCCAAACTCCTCCATAATATCTGAAAGTGCCCTCATCCCCCTCATAGATGGATGCAGAAATACCAGGAGGTCGTTAGCATAAATCAAGTGGGACACCACCGGCTTGACCTGCCAGAAAAGAGGAACAAGCTTCCTACTATGTACCGCCAGGTCCATCAAACAAGTGAAGTACTCCATCACCAAGGTGAACAGGTACGGAGAGAGAGGATCCCCCTGCCGTAGTCCCCTATTGCTCGAGAAGTAACCATATGGAGTGCCCTGTATGAGGACCGAAAAAGTGGGGGAGCATATGCACTCCCTCACCCTTGCCACCCATCTCTCATCAAACCCCATAGCAAGCATAAGATGACACAGGAAGTCCCTGTTGACCGTGTCATAGGCTTTCCGCAAATCCAGCTTCACACAAGCCTTCATCCCCCCCGGCTTGTTGAAATCTCTCACCATCTCATGGGCAAGGAGGCTATGCTCAGTAATCGAGCGCCCCTTGATGAAAGCCGCTTGATTCTGAGACACCAAATCCTGCATAATCCCCTCCATACGCCGACACATGAGCTGAGTAATTATCTTGTAGAGATAATTACAACACGCAATAGGCCTGAAGTCGGCGAGGGAGGTCGCACCCTCCTTCTTCGGAACCAAGGTCAAGAATGTGTGATTCAGCTCCTTCAACAACTTCCCTTCCATGAAGAACTCCTGCACCACCTCCAGGACTGAGAACTTAATCTCACCCCAGTGACGCCTAAAAAAGCCGTAGGAGAAGCCGTCCGGACCCGGAGCCTTATTAGGGTCTGCCTGCATCACAATAGCCTCCACCTCCTCCAATCTCACTGGTGCTAGCAGCAAACTATTCCCATGTAGTGTCACCAGCCGCTTCGTGACAAGCACTGGGAACGTGATGGAATAATCTGACTGCTGGTATAAGTCCGAGTAGAACCTGACTGCCTCCTCCTGGATCTCCACTGGGTCATCAACAAGCCTGCCCTCGCCATTAAGCAGCCTGGGGATGCTGTTCCAGTGCTGTCTGACCCGGATCACATCATAGAAGAACTTGGTACAGCGATCACCATCCTTGAGCCAAGAACACTTGGCCCTCTGGGCCGCACTAATCTCCTGCTGAAGTCTAATGGTGTTGACCTCCGCAATCAGGTCCCTCTCCCTAGCCGCCAACTCTCCGCTCAGCATGTCAGACTGCAGAGCCTCCTGGACCTCTCGAAGCTCGGCCTCCTTTTCCTCCAGGGAAGACCGCGGCATCTTCCTCACCCAATTCCGGATAGCTCTCTTGACCTGTTTGAGTTTGTGAACCATGCGGAACTGAGCCGTGCCCTCCCTAGTATGCTGCAGCCCTCCCATAACAACCTCCTCATATCCCGCAGAAAGGTACCAGCCATTGTTGTACCGGAATGGCCGAGGCTTCCAAGAGGGCCTCTCAGAGAGACCTACCCGGATAGGGGAGTGATCGCTGGTCCCCGCCTTTAGCCCTTCCGCCCTGGAATTCGGGAAGTAGCGAAACCATTCGCTATTTCCCAAGGCCCGATCAAGCTGACAGGCGATCCTGTTATGAACCGCCTTATTGTGCCAGGTCCAGATGTGTCCATCCCTCTCCAGACCCCTCAGCCCAGACAAGAGGAGACACCTCTGGAAGTCGTATAGGATCGGATCCGGCACCGGACGGCCTCCCACCTTCTCATGCCGATGAAGCATGGCATTGAAGTCTCCCATAAGCAGCAGGGGGAGATGCAGGAGCTCCGCCATCCGTCCTACGCGAACAATATCCTCCCACAAGGTATCACGTCGCCGCCTGTCGTTGTGCCCATAGACTGCGCCAAGGATGAAGCGGAATCCTCCTTTGTTTATAAAGGAGATGCCAATAAGCTGCTCCGATGCCAATAAGCTGCTCCGACATCAGCACCTGATTCCCCTCCCAACTATCTCTGTTCCACCGAACCCAGATCCTCGCCATATCGCAGAGATCCAGGTTGTGAGCTTGCCCCCAGTTCCCCGGAGTCCTGCGAGCTAGCATAGTCGCCCCTCTAATCTTCGTCTCAAGCAGAATAGAAATGTCACACTTCTCCCTCTTCAGAACACTACTAATCTCCCTCCATCTCCCAATGGAACACCCTCCACGAATGTTCCAGGCAAGGACCGACATTAATTAATTAATGTGGGGTCCCCCTGAACGCCATCCAGACTGACACCCGAGGGAAGTGTCCCGTCCGTCAAATCTATATCCTCCCCCATCTCCGTCCCCGAGGAGGGAGCGAGGTGTGCCTGAATCCTGGCAAGGGTCAAGGTCCAATCTGGATTTGCCTCGGTCTGATCATCTAGCCCCCCTGGCCGGAGCTCATCTTCCCGTGGGGACGGGACATGTCTTTTCCTGCTATAGACCTTTGCCACCATAGAAGTTTCCATCACATCATGTCTGCTGACCAGAGAACTCATACCCCTGGTCACCATCATCCTCTGGGCCCTGAACGGGACCAACACGCCCTGGGAACCCTCCTGTCTCGGCTGGGTGTCAGTCTCTGACCTCCTGGCCACCTCCATCAAGGAGTCCTCCTCCGTCGGCCTGACTGTCGCCGCCACTCTGGTAATGGGACTGGGAGCCACCTCTGGCTCAGCTACCTCCATCTGCGCATCCGAGGGCCTAGCCGTCTCCGTCCCTCTCGTCAGGCAAGCACTAGAAGAGTGCCCAAAGCACGCACAAAGGGAGCACATTGGGGGGACCCAATCATACTCCACGGCCTGCGTCAGGACCTCCCCGGTCGCCACCTGATACTCGAGCACACTCGGAAGCTCCGTCCCAGCCTTAATCTCCACAAATACCCTGGCGTACATCAGCCTGGTACGGAAAGCCGTAGCCTCATCCGCCTTGATCGGCTTACCGACCAAGCTAGCTAATCTCATAAGCAGCGGGATACTCCAGTATTTCACCGGGAACTCAGGAAAGAGAATCCAGACGGGAATCACATTCAACACTTCCTTCTCACACCTCAACTTCGGTGTCCACTCCTTCAGGATAATGAGCCGCCCATCAAAGGATCAGGGCCCTCCTTGAATGATCCTGGACACATCTTCCTCCAGGCCGAATTTCACATAGTAAAATCCATTCTCTCGTGAGAAGAACTCCATACTCCCCTTGGGCCGCCACACCCTCTCTGCATAACCCCGAATCTGTCCATAGAACGGTTTACTCCCCAAAACATACATCACCAGCGTGTTCTTCCAGAAGTCCGTGACCTCCTCTATCTCTTCCGCCGGAAAATATGCACGAAGTCCTCCTCCAACCTGCATCGGTGGCACATACTCCATCGACACCGGACTCTTGTTCCCACCCTGCATACACACATCATTCCAGGATTTGGGACGAGGCCCGTCTGTGTCCGTCCGGGGAGTTGCAGACGGAGGCCTCTGACTCCCAACATCTCCAGCAATACTCTTTCCTTTCTCCGCCGCAGTCGCCTTAGGCCTCCATCCAGCCGTAGTGCGTCCCGGTCCTCCTCCCTGTCGACGTGTGTTACCGAGGCCAATGGTAGACCTACTCCCGCTCCTTTCCGGGCCTGTCCGACTCATACCCTGAGTTTGAGCCCCTCTTCCCCCTCCCGGACGTCGTCTCACCACCGTCGTCCAACCATTATCATCAATCCGGCCATCCCTAGGCCCGGATCCCGATCCGAATTCAAAAATATGTGATTCCGACACCGCCGCCGGAGACGTGTGACCCCGGTCGGCCGCCGCCGCCGCCCTGTCCGCCGCCACCGCCTGGGAGGGGTCGGCCGCCGCCGGCCCCCCCCCCTGCTCCTGCTGCTGTTGTGGGGGTCCGTAGGACCCCCTGTCCCCGCCGCTAGGCCCCCCCCCCCCCCCCCCCCCCCCCGCCTGGGGGGCCACCGCCACCGCCTGCCGGGGGGGCCACCCGCCCCCTCCGTTCCTCACCGGCGTCCTCCTCCCCCCCGCGAGTGGGTCCGGCGGCCGGGGAGGAGGCGTCGGGTTCGATGACCTAATCGCCAGGATCGTGGGTTTCATCGAGCTTTCTCTTTATATATATATATATATATACATACATATATATATATATATATATATATATATATATATATGTATATACATAGAGTGATAGAGAGAGGTTACATGGGTGTGTGTGTGTAGTGTTAACATTGTGGCATGTGGCATGGTGTGTCATGTGAGGGTGTGAGTGTATGGAGACATGAGAGCATGGTGTTAGGTTAGTGTCAATAGGAAATAGGAAAAATAGTGTTCTGACATAAATTGCAATGTGTCAAGGTGATAGTTAAAACTGAAATTAGTTAACAATGTATATAAATCTGGATAAACAGTGAACCAATCCTAGGTTTAAAGTATTCAGGAAAAATGGGAACTAATTGACAGTTCACATTAGTAATGGTTTAATTCAATACCCCAAACACCAATTTCTCAGTTTACATATAGGAAATGAATTCTCAGTTTTTCAGGAAATGGAACAGTGAACATTCAGGAATCTATTCTACATAATTTCAATTCATGTATTCATTCACACTATACATTAAATCTCAAAACCTGAGAATCAATCCCCAATCTCTCAGGTTTACACAGCTTGTGGGTGCATGCAATTCAGGAATTGACAGTTCCTAATCTAGTCTAACCAAATTTTCTATTCGAAACCTATACTCCTAATACCAACACCACCAAGCATTTAAACAAACTAACATGGCATTTGACATTTCAGAATCAGTTAAAAAGATTGATTCCAGATTTTAGAAAAAAGAAAACAGTGCACATTGTTCAAATGACAGTCCACTCAGTTCTCAGGTTTCAAGTAAACTTGGTTTTCAGGTTTTGCACAGAGTAATTCTCAGATTTAATATCAGTTAATATACATCCATATATATATATATATACATTCATACAAATTTCAGTTTACACAATCAACCAAAAACTCAGTTTAAAAACAGGAACCCAAATGACAGTTTAAACCTCAGATTTCTTGAGTTCTCAGGTATTAGAACAAGGCAGGGGTTCCAGGTTTTAGTTAGTGTGTGAATGTGTCTTAGTGAGTGTCAATATTCTCAGATTTAAGGAGGGAAGTGTCAAGTGTGTGTGTGAGAATGTGGTGCACCTGTGTGTGTATATGCAAATATGAGTGTGTTAGCTAACTTGGGGAAAAGGTGAACTAAAGACAATTAGCAATACATTGCAATGGATTAATCATGGCTGTTGTCATCAAAACAGTGTTTAAGGAAAAAGATAAAATGACAGTTAATCAGTGTATAGGGAATCTCAGGAATTTGAAGAGTGTGTGTACATATATTGTGTTAATCTCAGAATTTGCAGGAACTTGAGTCTCAGATTTTTGAGTGAAACAAAACTGTGGGAATTCAGTGTAGTGTTTTAGGAAATCAAGTGACAGAATGTGAAGAGGGTGGTGTGTGTGTTACGGATAATGTGTGATGGTCTCAGAATTTTAGGGAGTGAAGTGTCATGGTGAATAACATCATTTCAAACCCAAAGACAGTTCAACCAAACCAACAGTCCTCTAGCAACTAGCAATCCAAATTCGAAATTCGAAATTCGAAACCCATTTGTCCCACACAAATCACAGTTAACACGTTTATCATTCAACACACATGTAGGTAAACTAACCTCAACATTTAACATCATTTTAACAGTTAAAAAGTAATTTAAAAAAATTCAGAAATCAATTCAGTAAAAGTAACAGTGAAGTATCAGTCCTCTTAGGAAATTCATGAATTCAAAATCAATTGATCATCTAAATTACAAATAAGGAGTTGGTAATGAACCCCCTCTTACATGTGGTCGTGTCCCAACATTCATTTCGTGTCCAATACAGGACACAAGTGTCCAATACAGTGAATGTGAAACTTAGAGAAACAGTCAAAGAAGACTGTCTCGTGCTTGCGTGTCGAGCCTTCGTGCTCTCGACACAGGGCACGAGGTGTGTCGTGGTCGTGCACATGGGTTCGCCCAGAGTAGGGCTTTGTGTCAGTGTCATAGTCAAGTGTCCAAGTCGTGTCGTGTCTGAGTTAAAGGGTCGTATCAGACGCGAATTTTCGCGTGTGCACAGTGCACGAATCCGTGTGGCTCAGATTTCTCCCGAACCACACCATGATATCCCACGAAATTTTGTGGGCCTTGTGTCAGTCACCCAAGGAGTGTCCACACCAATTTTGGTGTCAAGAGGTGGCGTGTCCAGCGAGAAATAGGACACGGGCAGCAGGGCACTGCCCGTGCGTGCTGCGAGCGTGTTCGTGTCCTGTTTGGACACGGACACGGCTCGAAAATCAGTTCAGTCCAGTTGCAAATCAATGTATGCATATAAATCAACAAATTTGTTCAAACACTTTTCAAAAATAACAAATAAAAATCCTTTGTGGCATTTTCACAAACACATGCACATACACCATGATACGTGTCCGATACGGACACCAAACGGACACGAATCGACACAAATCCAATACCTACGGCTAGGGGACACCTAGGGCTTCCTATCCATGCAAAGAAAACGAAATTTGGTGGAGGGAATAGGGATTTACCTATATGTTGAAATTCCAATGAAAAGCTCCAAAAAGGGGGGTTTCTCCTTGTTAGCCAAACTCTCCAAATTGCCCCAAGGCTGGAATTATCCTCCATGAACAGCAAGAGGGAGACAATTAGAATCTAATGAAAGTGGTTTGAGCCAAAAAGGAGTTAAAATGGGAAAGTTATGGATTGGGGAAGATGGCTATACCTCTTTCTTCAAAAGCTTGAGAGAAAAATAATAAAAGAGGCAAGAACAAATAGAAGAGGCATTAAATAGGGGTGTGGAACCCTAGGTTGGCTGCCATGGGTGGGCTTGTTGGGGTTTGGGCTTAAGTCATGGGCCTATGGTTCAATTTCATAAGTCATGAATTGGAAAATCACAAGTCATAGAGTTAAGTCATGAACCCATTCCACTTAAACTTAATCTTCCTATTCCAGAACTAATTTCTAATCACTAAAATAGGTTAACCTAGGTTAGACTAGGGTCACCATGGCTTGGGTTAGCTTCTAGGCTAGTCTACAAGTCTCAAACTAGTTAAAGCCTAACTAGGAATTCACCAATTCAATAAATCATCAAATAATTCAATTAAGTCAAAATGACCAAATTATCCCTAGACTAATAATGATAATTGAAACACCCTAATCACATGGCTAGGCTCTAGGGCAGACAGTCTCTAGGATTTCACTGGCAGCACATCAAAATCACAAGTCATAACTTAAACCAGTTTTTAAATAGTTTAAAAATTATTAAAAATCACCAAAAATCATAATGTGAAACAAATATCAATAAATAATAATTATAATTACAAAATTTCAAAATTATCCTCATCTGGATGTTACACAGATCCCAAGTGTGTGCTTTGCAGTCTGGAGCATAAATCTATAGGGCACATTTTCTTCGAGTGTGCCCTGGCATGGCAGATCTGGTCTGAGCAGAGTAGAGCGTTGGGAGGGTGTGACTCTAGGAAGGACATTGGGGACATCATCACTGTGCTCCGGGATAGCAGGGGTCGAGGGCAGGACTGGTTTCGGACCGCCAGAATTCGTCTGGCTGCCTCAGTTTGGCATATATGGCGGGAACGAAACCGTCGGATTTTTGAGGGGCTGGTCACCCCTCCGGCAGGCATTCTCCATAACATCGAGTTTGATGTAAATGCTATGGGGAATTGATGAGTGGAAGTCCCACTTTGAATGTATGTTGTAAGAGTATTGTATTGCTTTTGGAATAAAATTTACCCTTTTTTCCATATATATATATATATATATATATATATATATATATATATATATATATAAAGCATCCCCAAATGTCCTCGAAATAGCAGTTAGTGGATTGTCTTTTTTTAACCATACATATTAGTTCAAAATTTCGTGAAAAATTGAGTAGTTTAGGATCTAATTTGTACCATCAAAAAAGATAGGTCCGGGGATGCTTAAGGGCGGGGTCCCGATCCCCCCTACTATATATGTGTGTGTCCAGTGGGAGGATGCCCAAAAAAAGCAACAAAAAAAAGAAAAAGAAAAAGCGAGAGAAACCCCATCCCTCTCTTTCCTTTTTGAACCCCATATCCCTTCTTTATGGCGACGTGGGGATGTAAAAAAAGGGATCTTATCAACTTGTTTCGACAGGTGGTAATAAGCTCATGAGCTTTGTCTTATTTCATCCACAAGAAACGAAAGAAGACTTCCAATTGAGTACCATTTCACGTAGCTCTGGAGTTGCACAAGGACTTACACTATGTAGCAATCCATCTGGTGAAAGGGGAATCAATATGAAATTTATACCACTTTTCTTGGATGAAGCAAGTTTATGTTCTTAGGTAGGTAGAGATGTCACACCAACCTTTGGAACCTAGATAATGATGCAGGAGCGCAGTCAGTCAAGCAATGGACATCCATAGGGGGGCAAGTATGGAGAAAGTTGACTCTCATATTAGTTAAAACTTAAAACTATTTAGGTTTATTTTAGGCCTTGTTTTTGGTAATTTATGTAAGTAATAAATCTAGCAAATCTGGATCTTCGATCATGATTTTCCTGTATAATTTAGGATTAGATTATTTTGTTACTTCTTTTCCAAGCAATGTAGGCCTAGATAAAGGCATATGATTGTAATATTTTTTTTCCTCCAATAAAAATACTTCTCATTGAGAATTGCTCTCGTTATTCTGGTGGATTCCAGATCATTCGTGGATTCGGATAGGCGGTGGTTATCTCTCGCTTCGCTTGGGCATCGTACCATCCTCTATTGACATGTTCGCAAGCCATACTCGACAAATCTGCTTCCGCCAGCTTATTCTGCATTATAGGAAGATACCTATAATATTTTCTCAACAATGGAAAATTTATGGAATATGCCATAGATGATCATACATGATCCATGCATGGACATACTAAGCCCTCAATCAGGGTGTAAAACATTCAAGAATGACACACAAGAAAGAAGATAGGGAAATACTAGGAGAAAGCCAAGGAAGAAGATCTCCTTCAGTATGAGTAGCCAATGGCTTGACGACCTCTTATGGTCCACATTGGAGCAATAGTAAATCTGGTTCAAGGGCTAGTGCCTGTACAATTGACTGGTGCAACAAATCCGATCCTGGTCAGCACTCAAAAGCCAGAGTCATTTGTTTGAGTCCATTTTTAAGATTTAGGGTGATATTTTATTTGCACTTGGCAAGTATTATAAATAAAAATGTAGTCTATCAACTATTACAAATAAGATTCGACTCCCCCAACAGGGATTAGTGTTGGTTTCCTCTACATAAGTAGGTTTAGCCACCATTCTTCTTCTTCTTCTTCATCCATGCCTACAACCACAGAAAACAACACTCTTATCTGTTGCAACATTTGAAAATAATGAAAACTCTATAATTCCCATTTGCTTGATATTTAATTTGTCTATCTGTCAAAGAAGAAAACATAAAATTATTTCTTTAAGAGGCCACAATAAAGGAATTCCTTAGAATATCCTCTTCTTCCAAATATACCAAATATCCCAAATATCCCTAAGTTGTCAAATTATTTTGCAACTGAATACTTCTTTGGAGCTATCACCAATTTAGTGGTGTTCCCTAGTCTATACTTCTTTTTGTTGTCTTTTGTGATGATGTTGATATTTGGACTCTTTCAAGTTGGTGTATGAGTTACTTCCGATGTCACATTATTTAGTTGATGTCCTTAACGTTAACTTACTGCTGTGTGCCTGTGTGTGGTGATGGCTCAAGAATGTTAGGATTAATTTCAAGTTTCATATAGTGTGTGAATAGTAGGTTCCAAAGTGCCTGATTCTTCTGCCCTGGACTGTAGGATTTGTTAATTGTTTTAACTTGTAGTTATATCTTTCCTTTTACAAGGTTATTTAAAAATGTAGATATCATAGTGTGTTGAGCAGTCAGCTGTCATTTCTACAGGGCATTCTGTATATAGTGGGAGTGGCAACTGGAATTTAATATTTTTGACTGGGCCTGCTACCTTCAAGTCACTGAGTTTTGTTGGAATTGGATGAGTGCAACGTGTCATGCATGTTTTTTGGACAGAAAAATTTGGGTTGTGGATATTGCTGTAAGATTTGCTGCCGTATGATTTTGATGAAAACTTTCTGATCTTCTCCTGTAATTCTTGCGTGGAGAAGCACGGGCAAGGCTATTCAACACTTGGTACTTCAATTGATTGCTCTTCTCTTCAGAATAATCCGGTACTTCCTCTCTCAAGCTTAAGAAGTTGCATTTTAGACGCAGTATCTTTGGCCTGTTCTCTGATTTTTATCTTTTCTTGACACATCATTTCTGACTGAAATCCAATTCTTAATTTCCCTCTTTTTATGGTTTTTTCCAGGTGATTTTCTAGTGGAAATGAATTCAAAAATCAGGTAAATAACATCTTACTGTTTAGAATAGTATTTTAAAACTTTTTATGCTCTTCGATTCATTAAAAGTTCTCAGATTTTGTTACTATGTTCTGTTTAGCAGACTTTGTAGCAAATATGTGTTTAAGTTCTAATAATCTTAATCTAGTTTTCGATTTGAATTGCAATGTCTCCATATTCCTGTCAATTGCCAAATACCAAGCAGGAACTAGTAATTTTGCCAGCTTGCACATAGATGATTTCATCTAATGCAGAAATGCTTCTTATTACTTATATTTGGCTAATAGTTTCTTCTCTTTTTGGTTTATATGTAGTCATATCAACAAATTCCATGTTTAATGAATTATCATTATGCAGAGAGAAGGGAGATAAACCTATAGATACCAGTGAAGAACAGTCATACCATTCTAGAAGTATCAATATCAAGAGTTTTCATGATAACACTGAGTCAGCTGGAACAGGGGTGGCTATTTCAACAGAAGAAATTTATACATCCACATCCTTAACCCTGGAAAGGCATGCAGAAAATAACAATGATAAAGTTGGATATCTCAACAGCACCTTGGAAGATGTGAGGTCCATACGAGATGGAGCTGGATCAGAGGTTGCTGAGAATGCCATTGAAGTTAATGGTGCCTCATTTTATTCTAATGCAGAGACAGATCCTCTCGTCTGGATGCCACCTGCACCTGTGGACATTGAAGATGACATGGACAGTGTAGCTAATAATGATGATGATGATGAGTACAGCGATGGGACAAAATGGAATCAATCAAGTTCTTTGAATGGTTTTGATATAGAGCATGGAAGCAATTCTAAAGAAGAACGCCAAAAAGCAATTATGGAGACAATGAATGGGCAATTCAAGATACTCGTAAGCCGATTCTTAGCATCAGTGGACATCAGTTCTTTTGAGGGAGGACATGAGAGCTGGCGTGACATTGTTGCATCTTTATCATGGGAAGCTGCTTCACTTATCAAGCCTGAAGCTAATGCGGGAAGAGCAATGGATCCTGCGTCATATATTAAAGTGAAATGTATCGCAACTGGAGCTCGTAGTCAAAGGTAATTAATCTATAGGAACTTTAGAAGGCTGTAAGATATTTTGTAAGCTCGGCTAGGTAATGTTCTCTCCTGTGCCACAGATGTGATTCACTTTTTTTTTTTTTGGAGAATATGCCGTTCACTTTTTTCCTTAATATGGATATACATGTTTTTTAATGAGCACATTTGTACAGTGAAGTGGTAAAAGGTTTAGTGTTTAAGAAAAACACTGCACATAAGCACATGCCTACCAAGTGCAAAAATCCGAGACTCCTACTCCTTCAAGGGATTCTTGGGCGACGTGATGTTGGGCTGTCATCATTTAATTCAATGGACCAGGTAGGCATTGCTAGAACTTGTGTAAGGCTAATATTGTCAAAAGCAGATATGATTTGTTAATCATGATTTTTTTTATTTTTTTGTTTGAGCAGGAAAATGACTATTTAAAATCCATCAAAGAGATGATAAAAGTGTGCCATCCCAATGTGGTTTTGGTGGAAAAATCTGTTTCGCGTGACATGCAAGAGTTTCTCCTGGCAGAAGCAATGACTTTGGTTTTTGACATGAATCTCACACGATTAAACAGAATTTCCCGTTGTATTGGTTCTCCTGTTATTTCCTGTGCTGACATTCTTGCCAGTCCGAAGGTGAAGCAGTGCGACATGTTTCATGTTGAAAAGTTTGTGGAGGAACATAACAGCTCTAGTGAGGGTGGAAGGAGGTCATCTAAAACATTAATGTTTTTGGAAGGTTTTCCTAAACCTTTGGGCTGTACGGTGAGTCGAATGTTTTCTTTTAATGTTTCACAAGTTCGAACATTTTCCGGCATCTGCATTTATTTCTCATATGTATATTGGTTGGCTGAACAACTTATTTAAGAGAACTTTTTTAGGAACCTCTACCCCCTAATTAGTATGTCTCTCTGAATGCTTCACTCACTTGTTTGTTCCCCCTTCCACTTGGTTTCAAGTGTAGGCTGCACTATTTTTGTCTTCATGGAGTTTCTTGTTTGCAGGTTAAACTTTAAAAGAGTTTTTTTAGAGCATAAGTCAAAGTCTTCATCGTTAAGTCAACAAAATTATAATACCAGTTAATGCAACATTTCTTTGATTGTAATGTAAAAGAGAATTGTTTGGCTGGTCACTCATGAATTACGTTTTATATATATATATATATATATATATATATATATATATATATATATATATATATATATATGCAAGTAATCCATCATAGCCTCCAATAACTACAAGGGCCAGCCCTGGCCTATGGCAGACTGGGCGACGGCCCATAGCCCAAAGACTAAAGGGTTACCAACATGGACATATCTAGAATTGGACAAGGATGTACCATGGGCCACCTTAACTCAAAAGAGTGGTGGTGTAGTGGTTATCATGTTCGATTTACACACTATAGATCCCTAGTTCATATCTGGACGACAACAATTTTTGTTGTCGTTATATTTACACACTATATATATAATTCTTCCTACCTTAAGTGACAAGGAAGGAAGGGGGGGGGGGGGGGGGGGGGGGGGGGGGGCAAAAGCTTCATTCTGGGTGGATTTCATCCCACGGGGAAGCATTAATTTACGAACAAGTGAATTTTTTTTTTCAATACAGGTCCTGCTCAAAGATTATATGTATATATTAATGACCTCTAGCTCAAGTGGCTAGTACGGAGGCATGAGACCCGAGAGGGAGGTCTCATGCCTCCACACTAGCCACTTGAGCTAGAGGTCATTGGCATATATATATATATATATATATATATATATATATATATATATATATATATAAGAGAATAATATATATAGATAGGGCATTCGACTTGTGTGGACATGTTGGAATAATATAAATATTTAATCCTCAACCCGCTCTCTGGTGCACATTGCATATTTCATTTATGCTACATGATTCAAGTATTGGGTTGTATCTCGTATCCGGTTGAGCGCTAAATGGAGTTGGTAGTTTAGTCCCGTATTGGGTAGGAAGTGGGGGCATGATGTGTCGATAATCGAGATTAGTCCAGGCCTTAGCAAATGATTTCCTTTTTAAGACATAAGGGTCCAGTCTAATATCCTCATGGGTCAACTCTGGTCCGGATCTACATCTTCCAGCTCTTAGCTCATAAGATAGGCCTTTGACCTATGTGTTAGAATAATATAAAATTTTCCTGAACCTTCAACACAACTATGGAGTTTTGGTGGAGTGTCATGAATTTCAACACAGCGGCATTTGTATCTACTATTGTTATTCTTTTAGGGGTAAAGTGCATATAAACCTCCCTTAGATCTACGAAAAATGCAATTAAAGACTCCTTGATTTGAAAAATCCATTACGTTTCAATTATGCTCAAATGACCTCCTAATTAGATTTTTCTGTTTATCGGTGTTAGGTCGGGACTGTGATGACTATTTTACCCCTCCCCCACTCTCCCCCCCACTCTCTCCGGTGGTGGGGGCGGATCGAGCGGGTGGCCGCAGAGGGGGGGGGGGTCGGGTGGCCGCGGGGAGGAGGAGGGGGCGGGGAGGAGCTGGACGCGGGGAGGAGGAGGGGGGCGGGGAGGAGGAGGAGGCGAGGAGGAGGGTGGCTGAGGGGAGGAGGAAGGGAGGAGGGGGCTGCCACCAATGAGGGTAGGGTGGGGTGGTGAGGGAATGGAGGGGGGTGAATGGGGAAGAGTGAAGGGTATTTTGGGTATTTTTTATTTTTTTAAACAGCCATTAACGGCCAAATTTGACGATTTGTAACAGTAGGGGGCATTTTTATCGAGTCATAAATTTAGTGAGGGTCTTATTGCTTAAGTTTTCTAATGAGTCTTATTTTGCTAACGAGGCAAATCTAAGGAGGGTTTTGTTGCACTTTACCCTTCTTTTAGGAATTTGCAAGTAGGCATTTTCAGCACCTTCCAAGATTTTTTTTTGCCAGGATGGCACTTGCCTGTGGAGCACAATTCCAACACCACGATAACTCCATAGAATAATTGACCAAGTTCTTATGACCTGACCAAGTGCGAAATGATATCCACTTGTTACGAATTGATGCCAAATATTAAGCCATATAAGCAAAAAGGGGCCTTGCCCTAGAAGCTCCAAGTTTAGCTGGCAATTAGGTGACTACCTTTTGTTGGTCATACAGTTTACAACCTACTAGAGTCGTCTTCATAATGAATGTGAAGTGGCAAGTTCATACATGACCTGTAAGCGTCAACCACTTATACTGGTTGATTCTGACATCAGCCAGTAATTGGATAACTTGGTAGGAACCAGGTCATCCCCATGATTGGGTTCAACCCTTGCCTTACACTGGTTAACTTGTCCGAATCAACCAGTTAATTTCTTTAATTACTTCAGAGGCCTCATAAGTATCCTTATTGCTTACTTCAATTTCACATATTTCATGTTGCAGATATTGCTGAAAGGCGCTCATATTGATGAATTGAAGAAGGTAAAGCGTGTGGTGCAGTATACTGTATTTGCAGCATACCATTTGATACTTGAGACTTCTTTTTTTGCTGACCAAAGAGCATCATTCTCTGGCATGGATGACGTTATAGAAGGAAATGGTTCTTTAGACGAAACAGCAGTGGACTCAAATTACTGTGTTGATGCACCTGATATAAATACTTCTCATATTGAAGGTTATACAGCTGATATTGCTCAAGCATATAGTTCAGATACTAGTTCTGATGGATCCTTAGAAGAGTCAACTTATGGATCTATATACTTTAGCCCTGCTGTCAGTTTCAATGAATCTTCACGGTTTCCAAGCTTTAGCATCGAAAGTGAATCTAGAGAAAGTAATCTTATGCATAGTGATTCGTTGTTCGATACATCAGACAGTAATATAGTCGTCCATTCAGATTCATCGGCAATGCCTCAGCTTCCATGGAAGTTAGTGACATCACTCTCGGCTTCTCTTAAGAAACTTTTATCAGACAGCTTCGCAGCTGACTTTTCTGAGTCTTTTTCATCGAACTTTAGCTACCATGAGGAGGTTGATGTAAAGAGTGTAGATGTTTTGCCTGTTACTACATCTCTGGCAACTCTTGAGCACGACACAGAAACGAACAATGGCTTCATTCAGGAGAAGATACATGATGGAATCTGTAATAATGAAAATTTTGAGTCCTCGTCTAGTTTTAAAGAATCTATTGAGCAATGCAGTGCTGATGTGAGCAGCAAGCTTGAAACACAAGACAAGGATAACAGTGAAACTGCAATGAACTCTGAAAGCATACTGGTATTGCTTTCAAGTCAGTGTATAGAAAAAGGGGTTGCTTGTGAGCAGAGCCATCTTTCTCGCATAAAGTACTATGGAAATTTTGATGTATCACTAGGGCGTTATCTTCAAGAGGTTCTACTCAATAAGGTACTTTTCATTCTTGTTTCTGTTTAGTAGTACAGATTTTTATTGTTGTTGTAAATCAATAATTTTTCTTTATTACTGATCAAGAAAATCCAAAAATTTGGGATAATGGCTTTGTAAAATATAACTTTTTGGATCATTGATCAAGAAGCTTATTAGAATTTGTCCGTCTATACAGAAACATAGTTGCCAATCATGTGGTGAACCTCCCAAATCTCATGTTTACTCCTATACCCATCAGAATGGAAATTTAGCTGTTATGGTTGCGCAGCTTCCTCCAGAATCAACTTTATCAGGTGAAGCAGAGGGGAAAATTTGGATGTGGACTCGTTGTTTAAAATGTGAGCACCAAAGTGGGATTCCGAGATCCACTCATAGGGTTGTGATGTCTACAGAGGCACAGGCCCTCTCGTTTGGTAAGTTTTTGGAGCTCAGCTTTTCAAGCCACTCTGTGGCTAGTAGGTTATCTTCAAAATGTGGACACTCGCTGCATAGGGACTGCCTTCGCTTTTTTGGGTATGTCCAGTATTTTGGCCATCTTGTGACTAAGATCTTTCTGTTTTCATACTCTTGGTTTTCAAACTCACTTTGTACGTTATAACAATGTACAGATTGGGCTCCAGAGTTGCAATGTTCAGATACTCTCCAGTTGAAATCTATGCTGCATGTAAGCCACCACCTGTCCTGGAGTTCTATAATCCAAATGGACAAGAATGGATTAAGAAAGAAGCAAAATCTGTAAGCAACCTGGAAGTTATGTATAGATTATATTACATATGGTGAACTCATCAAATCTGAACTTAGTATGTCTCTTGAAGGTGCTTCAAAGAGGAGACCTGTTTTTCATGGAGGTTGACAACTCACTACAAAAGTTGAAGAATGGAGACACTTCTATGTCTCAGAGGAAACCTTTTAACTTACCGAGTTCAATAAAAGATCTTTACGAGGTCGAACATATGTTGATTCAAGAAAAATCAGAGTTTGAGGTCAGTTATCTTATTCCAAAGTTGGATCTTCTCCTAAGAGGCATTTTTTTTGGGTTGATGAATTCATAACACATCAAGCATTTTCTTTTCTTGTTGTGTTGGTCGATTAGGCTTCTTTGCTGAAGGCTATAAATTTCAGTGGTCAACTGGGAAAAGGGGCTAATGAAATTCTCAGTTTGAGTTGGTTAACTCAGGAGCTGCTTCTTGAACTATATATTTGGGACCGTCGTTTGCATTCCCTTCTGCATTGTATAAAAGATACCGATGCTCCTCATGATCAAATTCATGATCCGGGCTTACAGGATAATGTTATGCGAAATATTGAAATTGTTGAAAGTAACAAGGGTCATTGTTCTACGTCGTCGGAAAGTTCTATTCAGATTCCTACGGATATCGAGGACTCTCCGTCTTGTAACCACAGTCCCCGTGTTCAAAACATTAGCAGTATGGGATCTGAGCTGGAAATGGAGTCTACCGAAGTTTCTGAAAATAGCATAAGCCACACTTCATTGGAAAGATTTCACATCTTTCCTGGGCCCACGGTCGACGAGCATACATCCTCTTTCCTGGACCAAGATCCTTCTACTGAAGGGTTTAAAGTATCTTCTCTATCTCCGGCAACTACTGAATATCAACAAGAATCAATCTCTAATTCCGATCACATGCAAGTGAACAGCGCTACTCCAGTTCCGGTTGAACAAGTCCAATCAACTGAAAAGATTGAACCAGAGCTGAAAGCTGAGAGTACAACTAGCGGGAGTGAAGATTCTACATTTAAGGAACGTCATCAGCCGAGTAATGTATCTAAAGATTCTTCTAATCCCATATTGACAGACTCGAAAAACTGGGTCTGGACTCCAGCCAAGGAGCTGCGAAGAGCATATAGGAAGGATCTTCATGGTGGTTCCTTGCTGAAGTTTGACTTCGTCCATTCCTACACTCCGTCATACCTATCCTCAATGCATCAAATGGTTTCCCAAGAAAAGGATAAGTTGCACTTCCCCATAGGAGTGGATGACAATGTCATCTCTGTACATGAGGATGAAATATCAAGCATCATTGCTTGTGCACTGGCCCTCTCTGAGGATCAGAATAGTCTGACGGGGACAAAAGATGAGAAGGATATAGCGGAAGGCAAAGGAGAGGCTGATAAAGCATTTGATAATTCATATAGTTTCACATCCGAAGGTTCCGTGGCTTCTAACTGGTCATCTATTGGATCTGTATATTCTGAAGGAATGCACCCATCACGGAGTGTCTCGTCACTTTCTTCTGATGATCGTCTCATTTCTACTTCTGAAGGTTCATTCTTCATGGATCGCTTGATAGCTTCAGAAAATCTGCATCCTGAAATTTCCATAGGAGTAGGGAAAGGAGCTGGAAATCATAAATATACAGTTGTCTGTGCTCATGCAAAACAATTCCATGCTCTTCGAAGGATGTGCTGTCCGTCTGAATTGGCCTACATATCTTCCCTAAGCTACTGCAAGAAGTGGGATGCTCAAGGTGGTAAGAGCAAAGCTTTCTTTGCAAAGACATTGGATGACAGGTTTATTTTAAAACAAGTCAGTAAGACAGAGATTGACTCGTTTCTCGAGTTTGCTCCTGATTATTTCAGGCATATTTCCGATTCTATAAATTCGGGAAGCCAAACATGCCTTGCAAAGATCTTGGGAATGTATCAGGTATGCTCGTGTAAATTCTAGATGTTACCTGCAGTTAGTTTTTGACATCTAATGTTGTTACTACAGGTAAGGCAGAACAGGGCTGGGAAGGAGGTGAAAGTCAATCTGATGGTGATGGAAAATCTTCTCTTTGGACGTAATGTAGTGCGTACATACGATCTCAAAGGTGCTCTCTTTTCCCGATACATTACAGATGCCGATGAGAAGGTTCTTTTAGATGAGAACTTTGTTGAAGACATGCGTAGATCTCCAATGTACATTGGCGGGAGAAATAAGCACATCTTTCAAAGAGCAATCTGGAATGATACATCTTTTCTCACTGTAAGTATACGACGTTCAATTGTTTCTTGAAACTTGTTCTTTTTGTTGTTGTTGGTATTTACTCTATGGTTCCGATTTTGGCAGTCGATCAACGTCATGGATTACTCTTTGCTTGTGGGAGTGGATAAACAGCGGGGCGAGTTTGTTTTTGGTATTATTGATTACCTGAGGCAGTATACCTGGGACAAACAGCTTGAGACTTGGGTGAAAACTTCTCTAGTAGTTCCCAAAAACTCGTTGCCAACCGTTATCTCTCCCAAGGAATATAAGAAAAGGTTTAGGAAGTTCATGGGCAGATACTTCTTGACCGTTCCAGATACGTGGAGCTCAGAGCAATGCACAGGCCACTGCAAATTCTGTAACAAGGGAATAGGAAGTTCATCTGTGGATAGCTGCCAGAGTAGCCAAATCACTGCAAACTCCAATACCTGAAGTTTGATATCGCGAATTTCTTCTACTACTCAGGCAGTCAAACCAATGTATGTTCCTCCTGAAACTTCTGTGCAATGGATGTAAATAGTCATTCTTCAAAAGTGAAACCCAATTCTTTGCGATTTTTTTAGCAATTTTGGGAGTAGTGTTTGCTATAATTGTGTTCATTCAAATGTGCTTGTTAGCACGATTTAATTGTACCACAGTGGTTGTAAAGAGATCAAAATCATGATCAATTAGATACCTTATTTTGGAAAAAATCATGTGAGTTACGATGTATTGGCAACTAGTGCCATCCGATCTTTTTGTTCTGGACAGTCTGTTTGCAACTGTTACGATGTATTGGCAACCTGGTTTATCTGGTGAAATATCCTTCGATATCATGACAAATATTTCTCAGCCATTGGTTAAGTTCAAAATTTTGTTCTTTACAAATCACCCATTGTGTAAAGTATGATATTGCGGCGTCATGCTGCAGTTTACTTAAAGTGGTTGGATCTGCAAACAGTGTTTACTCTTTGACACCAAGATCTAAAAATTTGCAAGCAATCAACTATCACACCATTAACAAAGGGCCTAGAGATTCACTTGCAGATAGCTCGACTTAAAAGAATATTGCAGCAATTAAAGCTGAAAGCAAATGCTGTTGTGATCAGCTCTTTTTGCAGGTAAATCAACAATCTCTTTGAAATCCTCTGCCTAAATCTTGATGGAACATGAACCATTTGATTCTTTTACCAAAGTGGACATATTTCATCCTGGCTTATAAGTAAATATCCATTGTCCAAATTTAACTTCAGCTGTTTGCACAAAGGAGGAAATGGGAATTTTTTGTTGTTGTCCAGTGCATAAAAGTGTAGGTTTGCTGGAGTGAAGGTGATATTCTACAGTAAGTGTTTAACTCATCTCTATTGGTGATAGTTTGTAATATGCTTTGAGCTTTCCTGTTCCTCGACTACTGGTACATTGTTTGAATCTCGTGTTGCCACACATTGTTAAATCTTGATAGTGTTAGAAAGTTGTGATGCTGAGAGTAAACCGACTAAACTTGGTTAGGCGGCTTTGACTTCAAAAACTTCTCTATAATTCACTAGGGAAATGATAAAAATGGATTCCAGAAACATTCCGTGGGTAGAGTCCTATGATCAAATTGGCCTGATGCAAAAGCAGGGTGCTTTTGGAATGCTTATTCCTGTGAATTTGCTTCTAGAATGACATCTGACTTGTGCTTCAGAAAACCACTATAGCAACCGCTCAAGTTAATATATAATATTAAAGTTCTTTAACATGCATAAATTCATGTTAATCGCTGTATCTTTGTACTTTTTACTATCACTTGATCTTCACAATATTAAAAACACTGTATTCTGGTATACATGTCTTTTTTCCATTTTTTTTTCTCTTCACATCAGCATATTTGGATATGGCAAATTTGACTAAAATTGACCACTAGGTGTTACTGAAAAAGGTAGGTTACAATCAGGGCTACGGGAAATGGCCAAATGTATTTAAAAGTAAGTAAATTACACACGAGACATCACCCATCTGTCATTTACTTCACATATGTATTCCAACTCAATGTCGGGGAAGAGGAAAACTCGTCTACAGGGCAAATGCACCTCCACTAACCTCGGTGTAATTAGCTCCCAATTGTTAGTTACAGTTTAGACTCATAAGCCTACTCACAGGCCACAGCTACCCCCATCCCACGACACATTATGTCGTAAATATCCCCAACACACACCATTAACCCAAGAACAAAGCATCAACTCCCGTCATTAGCATACACTAGGCTGTTGCAATGAACTGATGGATAAAATCAAGAAAGAGTTGCATGGACACGATGTGTTATAGACACGGATACAGTTTGGCACCATACAGACACGACACACGATCCGACACCTACTTTGCCATGTCCTAGTTATTTTGGAGTGTTTGTGTAGGGTGTGATACATGTCTGACACAACAAGATTCGGACACGAGACCGGTTTTTGGAGTCCATGATTCCTAGTCGGAGTTGGGCATGGCAATCATGAGAGAGAGAGAGAGAGAGAGAGAGAGAGTTTCTATAGCAAACATGGAACATTACATATATCATCACTAACGTCTTTTGACATAGAAAGGAAGACCACCATGAGAGAGAGAGAGAGAGAGAGAGAGAGAGAGAGAGAGAGAGAGAGAGAGAGATCTAAAAAATTCTATAGCAAACATGGAACATTACATACATCATCACTAACATTTTTTGACAGAGAAAGGAAGACCACCAACTGTTGGTGTTTTATTCTATGAGTTGTGTGTTCACAACACTCTATTGTTAAAAGATAGTCCCACATCGAAAAATCACACGAATATGTATCTCTATATATTACTTATGAAGGAATAGAGAGATGCACATGGGTTGAGGCCCAATGGAGGGTGCCATGTGGGAGGATTTTACATAGAGGTGAGAATAAGAAACCAACTTTTGGCCAAATGAAAATAGATTTAAATCTATTGGAGCTAAGCCCCGAAGGGGCTTAGCGACTCGGACTCGGGCTCGGGCTGGGGCTCGGGCTAATGGGCTTTTGAGGCTTATTGTGGCTTTTTGATGGCACTTTGCACTTGGCTCAGATCCAGAAAATCCGGATCTGGCATTAATCCAGGGCGTGCGTTCAGAATTTGAAAAGCCCACATCGTGCCTATAATATCAGCAGCATCTCCTCTCTCCAGGGTTACAGAAAATAATCAGAGAATTTCCAGAGAGAGAGAGAAGTGCTGCTGCTATTCCGAGGAGTCGTCGACATTTTTGGCCAGCGTTCTAAAGTTCTCTTCGAACTTGCTGGTTCCTGGAGGCTTGTCCGTAAGGCGGATATAGCTTTGAGCGCCGGTGATCTTTCACCCCAGCAGGCTTTCTTCTTCCTCTGTTGCCTTCGAGAATACCGTCGCTTCTCTTTAGAAGTTATACGGTTCTGTTGCCTTCGAGAATACCGTCGCTTCTCTTTAGAAGTTATACGGTTCTGTTGCCTTCGAGAAATATTACGAAATAATCTTTTTAGATTCTCGTAATACAACATCACCTTCTTTAAGGTGTTGTTGCTGGAAACATTGTCTTTACAATAGTTTCTGAAATCGTATTTTTCCATCGATTGTTCGCCAAGGGACTAACAATCTCAAAGCTATATCGAAAAGATGGATAACTCACGTGCATCGCTCGTCAATACCGACTTTAACAAGTTGGAGAAATTTGACGGCGAACATTTCCAAATCTGGAAACGGAAAGTAACATTAAACATTCAACTCGTGGAAGTTGATCACGTGCTGAATGAGGAAGAACCGGTCGTTCCAACAACCGGAACCGCAGAAGTTATTGTCGCTGCTAAGTCCAAGCAGGCAAAATGGATTAGAGAAAACAGTATCTGTAAACTGTTGATTCTCAATAGCATGGAAGACTCTCTGGCAGAGTCTTATTCCAAGAAAAATTCTGCCAAAGAGATTTGGGACTCCTTGGGGAAATTGTACGAAGATGACGAGAATCGGTCCAAGATCTTCTTGGTTGAAAGATACCACAAGTGGACCTTCGAAGATGAGAAGGCTATGCTGCCCTAAGTAAAGGAGTTTCTGAAGCTGCGCCAAAAATTAGATGACGAGAAGATGCCTCTTGTCGACAAGTTTGTCATTGGAGGAATCGTCTCTAAACTTCCTGCGGGGTGGAGCAACTTCTATGCAAGGATGCACCGCAAGAAGCTGGACATATGTATGGAAGATCTCCTGCAAGAGATCCATGTTGAGGACGAGATGCGCTCTCAACAGAAGATGGATTCTCTGTCCAAACAACTGGCGAAAGCAAATCTGGTCCAAACCAGAGAGTACAAAGGGAAGCAGGCGGCTTCTCCTCATAAGAAGAAGAAGGACTTCACTAATCTGAAAGTGAAGAGTCCTTTATTCAAGAATCAGAAATCCAAGTCCCATGTGACTTGTTTCAAATGTGGCAAGAAGGGCCACTACAAAAGTGACTGCAAGGAACCAGAAAAAGGTGAGCCTAGTAAGGTTTCTTTGGTTACTAATCTGGTTGCAATGATAGCACAGGTTGCAAATACGGGAGTTGACTCGGACTGGTGGATAGACACTGGTGCGACATGTCATGTCTGCTCAGACAAGGAATGGTTCGAGTCATATGAGCCAACTTCCGAGAAAGTCTTAATGGCAAACCAGGCACAAGCTGAAGTACTGGGGATCGGAACGGTGGAGCTGAAACTCACATCGGGGAACACTCTGACGCTTCAAGGAGTGAAGCATGTTCCTGCAATTGCTAAGAACCTGATCTCTGGGAGCCTGCTTTGTAACGCAGGCTTGAGGATGGACATCAATGCTGGCCAGATGGTGATGTCCAAGAAGGGTACATTCTTCGGAAAAGCTTTCCAGACTGAAGGAATGTACAAAATTCAGCTTGTTGTAACCCAGAAAAATGATATTAATGCTATTTCTACTTTGAACTATTCTTTTGAGTTGTGGCATAATAGGCTAGGACATGTTCATTGTAAAAGAATTAACAAAATGTCTAGCCTAGGACTTATCTCCAAGTGTGGGGGTAAGGTAGAGAAATGTGAAGTGTGTGCTCAGACGAAGATCACAAGGAAACCCTTTCACAGGGTCCATCGAAGCACAGATCTTCTGGAGTTGGTTCACTCAGATATCTGTGATTTTAAGCAATTCTCTACAAAAGCCGGGATGAAGTATTTTATTACTTTCATCGACGACTTCTCAAAGTATGCTTTTGTCTACTTGCTCAAGTCTAAAGACGAAGCATTAGAGAAGTTCAAGGAGTTCAGGGCCGAGGCTGAACGGCAAACTGGACAACAACTCAAAAGGCTAAGGAGTGATCGAGGCGGGGAGTATCGGTCTCATGATTTCTCATTATTCTGTAAAGAACATGGAATCATAAATGAGACGACGGCTCCGTACTCTCCTCAATCCAACGGAGTAGCAGAAAGGAAGAACAGAACGTTGACAGAGATGATGAACTCTATGCTGTTGACTGCGGGTCTTCCAAAGAGCTTCTGGGGAGAAGCTGTATTAACAGCTACTTTTATTCTCAATAGAGTACCGTATGCAACTTCGGATATAACCCCTCATGAACTCTGGTTCAAAGTCAGACCTAACTTGAATGTCATTCGAGTGTGGGGGTATCTGGCTTATGTGAAGCTCCCAGATCTGAAGATTCAGAAGCTGGGGACTAGGACTACTAAGGCTATCTTCTTGGGTTATGCCAAGAAGAGTGACGCTCGGAGATTCCTTGATATAGAATCAAATCATATCATTGAATCTCGCGATGCTGAATATTTTGAAGACAAGTTTGCAAGGCACAAAAATATTGTTTTCGTGGATCTTCCGGAGAATGATGAGAGTGCAAAGCAGACAGAAGTCCTTATCGAACCAGTAGTCCAAGAAGAAGCTATTGTCGAAGAGACACCAGTTGAACCAGAACTCGCTGAGCCGTCAACTAAGCGAGTAAGGAGGCCGAAAGACTTCGGAGATGACTTCGTCACCTATCATGTGGAAGCAGATCCGCTTACCTATGATGAGGCGATGAAGACCAGAGATGCTGTATTCTGGAAGGAGGCGATAGACAACGAGATTGACTCAATCACCTCCAACAACACATGGGTGTTAGTTGACCTGCCAGAAGGAGCAAGACCCATCGGATACAAATAGATCTTCAAGAAGAAGATGAAAGCAGATGGAACCATTGACAAGTTCAAGGCCAGGCTAGTGGCCAAGGGGTTTGCTCAGAAGCAGGGGATCGACTACTTTGACACTTATGCTCCAGTAGCTCGGATGACAACCATCAGATTGTTAATTGCTCTAGCAGCAATACACAAGCTGGTGATACATCAGATGGATGTGAAAACGGCATTCCTTAATGGCGAGCTGACCGAAGAGATCTACATGCAACAACCAGAAGGTTTTGTCGTCAGAGGTCTGGAAGACAAAGTCTGCAAGTTGATGAAGTCTCTGTATGGTTTGAAACAAGCTCCCAAAATGTGGCATGAGAAGTTTGACAAGGTGATAAGGTCAAATGGCTACAGGGTCAGTGAAACAGACAAGTGTGTCTATACGAAGTTTGCTGACGGAAGAGGAGTAATCGTTTGTCTTTACGTGGACGACATGCTAATCCTAGGTACGGATTTAGACTGCGTCACAAAGACAAAGAAATTCCTCTCGACCAAGTTCAGTATGAAGGACTTGGGGGATGCCGACGTAATCTTGGGGCTCAAGATCATCCGGACAGGTACTGGAATAACGCTGTCACAATCTCATTATATTGAGAAGATGCTCACTCGCTACGGGTATCAAGATCTTCCTATAATTGATACACCGTACCGGAGTGATCAGAAGCTGGAGCCAAATTCGAAGGAAAGCGTCAGGCAGTTGGAGTACGCTAGCGTCATCGGAAGCTTGATGTACGCTACTACTGCCACAAGGCCTGACATAGCTTTTGCGCTGGGAATGCTGAGTCGGTTCACTAGCAACCCAGGCGTTGAACACTGGAACGCTGTGAAGCGTGTTATGAGATATCTAAAAAAGACTCAGACATTTGCACTATACTACAGCAGAGATCCGTCAGTAGTGGAAGGCTTCAGTGATGCTAGCTGGTGTTCAGAGGTGGAGAGCGAGTATTCGACAGGTGGATTCATATTCGCTTTGGACGGAGCTGCTATATCGTGGAAATCGAAGAAGCAGACAATGTTATCTCGCTCCTCCATGGAATCTGAATTCTTTGCATTGGATGCTGCTGCAGATGAAGCAGAGTGGCTTCAGGAGCTCATGTATGATCTTCCAGTGGTTGGAGCTCAGATACCGGCAATCCCGATATACTGTGACAACCAGGCGGCAGCAGCAGTAGCATCAAATGAACTCTTTAACGGAAAGAAGAGGACTGTGCGGTTAAAGCACAGAGCAGTGAACGATCTCATCAAACGAGGCGTCATTGCAGTGATCGATGTTCGGAGTCAGGAGAACCTGGCGGATCCGTTCACGAAAGGCCTCAAACGACAGCTGGTCGAGGACACAGCAAGGAAGATGGGTTTGAAGGCATTCTAATATTGTGTCATTATAATCCTATCAATAAATTTTATGTTATTGGTTCAAAGAGAAATCTACCAGATATCTAATTTTTTGATTCAAGGGAGGACTATTGACTAGAAAAATATTAGTTAACAGTAGGTACTTGTTCTGCGGAACATGTAAAGGTTTCGGACCCAGAACCACTGTTGTCTACTATAAATTTTCTACGGAAAATTGATCCTGTGGAAAGGATGGCATAATGCCTTAATGAGTTTTCAGACTGAGTGAAGGTCTGTTATGCTTTACAGGAAGCATGGTGGCGCAACAACCACAAAGGAGTGTTACAACTCCATGCTACAGTGGGGTGACTCCACCATGAGGTTCCCAGGTAGGGGTAATGCCTCGGCTTTGTTAGCCAAGTCACAGGCGGCGTAGCACCGCATATAGGCAGGTAGCTGAATGTTGCATAATCATAAAGAGGTGTAGACAGCACTACAAAGAGGACAGTATCCTCATGTTACAGTGGCATGACACCACGAAGAGGTACCAGGAAGGGTAAATCCTCGACTTTGCAAGCCATGTCATAGCGGCGTAACACCGTACGGAAGCGCAAGGCTTCATGCTGAGTAGTTTGGCACTACAAAGAGGATTGTGACCTCATGCTACAGTAGTATGACACTACGATGAGGTACCCAGGTGGGGTAAAGCCCCGGCGTTGAGCCATGTCATAGCGGCGTAGCACCGCAAAGGAGCGCAATGCTTCATGCCATGACTCTTTATAAAGAACTCACCTATAATGTATGGAAAGAGAAATAGGCCGTCTCTTGAGGGTAAATTTGTAGACGCCCAAAATACATACATTGAAATCCAGGCTGGCACAAGGCCTTTAATGTGCAGCCAGAAGCACAGATAACTACATTATGTGAGTGGGAAAAAATTACAGCTGTGGTACAGAATTCAAGGCGTAGTCCATTCTTGTATCATACTGTTGTTCAACCCATGCAGGAAGATTCAAGTCGTCAGCGACATCTATCCTAATGCATAATTGACAGTTATTATGTGGAACGCTTAACTCATATATATAGAGATATATGGGGGATTGTTGGTGTTTTATTCTATGAGTTGTGTGTTCACAATACTCTATTGTTAAAAGATAGTTCCACATCGAAAAATCACACCAATATGTATCTCTATATATTACTTATGAAGGAATAGAGAGATGCACATGGGTTGAGGCCCAATGGAGGGTGCCATGTGGGAGGATTTTACATAGAGGTGAGAATAAGAAACCAACTTTTGGCCAAATGAAAATAGATTTAAATCTATTGGAGCTAAGCCCCGAAGGGGCTTAGCGACTCGGACTCGGACTCGGACTCGGACTCGGACTCGGGCTCGGGCTCGAACTCGGGCTTGGGCTTGGGCTAATGGGCTTTTGAGGCTTATTGTGGCTTTTTGATGGCACTTTGCACTTAGCACGACAGCTCGTCGCAAGGCGCATTGTACGCTTTAGTTGTGCTCGTACGCGAGCCTCTGCGCGGCCCTGCGTGGCGTGCGAGGCGTACGGAGCGTACGGGTCGTACGGGTCGAGCGGGTCGAGTGGGCCGTTCAAATTATGTAACGTCCGCGGGTCTTGTGGGCTCAGATCCGGAAATGGCTCAGATCCAGAAAATCTGGATCTGGCATTAATCCAGGGCGTGCGTTCAGAATTTGAAAAGCCCACCTCGTGCCTATAATATCAGCAGCATCTCCTCTCTCCAGGGTTACAAAAAATAATCAGAGAATTTCCAGAGAGAGAGAGAAGTGCTGCTGCTATTCCGAGGAGTCGTCGACATTTTTGGCCAGCGTTCTAAAGTTCTCTTCGAACTTGCTGGTTCCTGGAGGCTTGTCCGTAAGGCGGATATAGCTTTGAGCGCCGGTGATCTTTCACCCCAGCAGGCTTTCTTCTTCCTCTGTTGCCTTCGAGAATACCGTCGCTTCTCTTTAGAAGTTATACGGTTCTGTTGCCTTCGAGAATACCGTCGCTTCTCTTTAGAAGTTATACGGTTCTGTTGCCTTCGAGAAATATTACGAAATAATCTTTTTAGATTCTCGTAATACAACATCACCTTCTTTAGGGTGTTGTTTCTGGAAACATTGTCTTTACAATAGTTTCTGAAATCGTGTTTTTCCATCGATTGTTCGCCAAGGGACTAACACCAACAATATTCACAAATACAAGGAAAACCACCTATTTGCTAATAAGAGGAGGCAACACTAGAATAAAACTGGAACTACCTGGAGCAGACTCATTAATCAAGATCAAGTCCTGATATTATCTGTAAGCACCAACTTAAATGTTCAGCTAATATTGGAGAGAATGTATCCCTTAACATGGTTGACTTGAAGAAGGAATCATATAGACAATAAGAACAACAAAGTCTTTACCCAAACTTTTGGTGTCAGCTATTCAAATAATTTTCTCCCATAAAGCTCTGTTAAGGGCCATGTCCTCTGCAGCATTAACAAAAACCATATCCTTTCATACAACCTTAATCCAAGTTTGTTTAGGGTACTTTTATTAGCCCCTTTAACTAATATCTTATCCCTCCTGCATATATCCGTCTACGTTGTATATGTCCAAACCACTTGAGACGGACTTCTCAGATCTTATCCTTAACTAGTGTCACCTCAAACTTTCTACAGATACACTCATTTATTATCCTATATTTCAACTTATGTTGCATGGACACAAATAAGACATACATGGCATTAGTCTTGGTGGTGTCTTCGTGTATTTTGGAGCATTTATTTGGTACAGATACGTGTCTGAGACGAGATGATAGGAACATGACAATGATTTTTCACAGTATCTATGCTTCCTAGGCTTCAATATATTGCCACTCGTCCATATTAGCATTCTTATTTCAGCTATACTTATGTTTTGGACACATTTGTAATTATCGGGCACTCTGGTCCATAAAGCATGGCTGATCTCATAGAATAAGGGTTTATGTAGCCAACCCCAAAAATCTGGAATAATAAAGGGTCCGGCTATTGACACCCCAAGTATTTCTAAGTACATCCCAAGTGACTTAAGTTATAAAATATGTTAATGTTCAAAGACAAAAATATCCCTCTGTCTACTTAGCACACCCCGGCAACATTATTCTTTTCTCTAGGCTTCATCAATCTTCTTCCTCTGCTTAGTACACCCCACCTTCTCTTCTCCAACCCAAAAACCTTAAATTCCTCTTAGTTTGAAGTTGTAAAAAAAAGCATAATGGAGGGACAAAGAGAACATCAAAGACCCAATGTACGTTCTTATTTTATCCAATTTTTCATTTTGTAACTTTGTGAATCGATTTTATTCAGAATTTTTTTTTCGAAATCCGTGATCTATTCGACCTGTACGAGTCGAACAGATAACTACATGCTCGACTTGTGACTGCCGGGCACAGCCCAACTGTTCGACATACACCAGTTGAACATATTCATACTGTTCGACCAACAATAGCCGAATAGTACAGTAGTGTACGACCTGTGTTTGTCGAATAGTTTCGGTTTGACCGACAAGTGTTGGTCGAACGAGGTATTTCTTTAGTTTATTTTTTCTTCGCCTTATTCAGGTGTCGGTCTTTTTCTCTGCAGGAAAACACTTCAAATGACAATGAGATTAACACTGGAATGAGCATTATCAACCATCCCGAACAACAACTTGACTTCTCAAAAGAATTTCAGACGGATGAATTATTTGATAGTCGTGAATCGTTGGTGAATTGGGTATGTACGATCGGAAATCAGCATAATATGGTTGTTTTGGTTAAACGATCGGATAGCGGACATGGAAGGCGAGCTTGGGTAATTTTGGGTTGTGAGTGCGGTGGTAAATATCGACAAAAAAAGACAAAAGTTGATGAAGAAAATTCGACTAACATTGCCAAGAAGCCAAGACGCGAAAGGCTTACTGGCACGAAAAAATGTGAACAGTAGGGCCATGCTCGACCAGTACAGGTCGAGCAGTACAGTTTTAGGCAAAAGTATGAGCAATGTCACATGCAAAAATTTGCAATCTACGACAATTTCAAAGTAAAGATTTCGAAATCACGATTCACCACAACCAAAATTTAACAAAGTCACAATCTGATAGTCATAATTTGAAAGTAACAACACAATTTCAAAGCCACAATTTCAAACAGTCGAAGCAATTCTTCAGTACATGACATCTTAAAAACTAACCAAATCTATGATCTACGACGTGGTTGACATTCTCCAAAAGGCTGAGTTCCGAAGCAATCCCACTCCGAAAAATGCACAAATTAGATTCTTGTTTGGCGTCTTGTACGAAATCGACCTTAAGTTCTCAATTCTCGAGTTCCGAAGCAACTCACTTATATTGCCTTCCAAATTTCATGTATCCATCTTGGTTGTGTGGCACCAACACCTCAATACGGGCCTCTCAATCCCATTCCAAATCTCGTACGCCACATGAGTTTTGAAACTTGGGATAAGTCGGGGATCTTCAGGTCCACCGGGACAAGGGCCCGTCAAAATATCAACGTCCTCTTCCTCTTCTTCATCTGTGTGTCGTTCTTCATCTGTGTGGCATTCTTCGTCTGCATGGCGTTCTTGCTCATCAAATTGGTCGGTCGTTTGAGTCGGAGCAACGACCATAGCTTGTTGAAGACGTTCACGTTCCTGTTCTTCGGCCCAATGTCTCCTAGCAGAAGCATGAGTCGTTTCCCTCCCCCTATATGTGTTTCCTGCAAAATTTATTCATAATATCAACAACTGTAAATTAACGAGAAAAAATATGGTTTGCTTTCAAACTGTACTGTTCGACCTCCATGTGTCAAACAAACACATACAGTTCGACCACAGCAGGTCGAACAGTACAAACATTGCTCGAACACAGGAAGTCGTACGTACAAAAATTATTCGACCAGATAAGGTCGAACATATCCACACTGTATGACAAGAGCAGGTCGAACCAAAACAAAGGTGTTCGACTGAGATGGGTCGAACGCTTTGCTGTGTGTCCAACCGACAAGGGTCGAACAGAACCGCAAAATCCCTAAAAAAATTCGATCGATTGTTTCGTTTTAACAGAAAATGATCGGTTTCGAAACCCTAACAGAGATCCTACACGAACATAGATACTAATTTCGAACATAGATCCTACAAGCAATACTCACCTAGAAGTCGATTTGCGGAATGTCCTTCGGATTGATCATGGGATCGTCTATCCATTGTGAAGCCGAACAATGGAGAACTTCTCGGCGACAAGGAGGCGACCGAATAGCAGTACGTAGGTGAGAGGAGAGTGGAGTGTTAAGGGTTTTGTGGAGAGAAACAATGGGGGTGTACTTAGGGTATTCTGGTTTGTGGAGAGAGGAGAGTGGGGTGTGCTTAGAAAGCCTTGGGGATGGGGTGTACAATAGGGATAAGGGTATTTCTGTCAAATAGTGGGATGTACTTAGTATTTTTGTAAGTTTTATTAACTATATATGGGGTGTACTTAGTAATTGGGGTGTACTTAGAAATGCTTTGGGGTGTCAATAGCCGGACCCAATTGTTCTTCTTGACTAGAAGAAGATCATGGTGTCAATCTTCAAGAGAATTCATGCAAACATACAATACCAGTCATTATGGAAACTTTAATGAAAGACCAGAGAGAACCAAACTTTCTATAATGAACAAACGAATAACATAGTTTGGATCAATCAGCTATGGAAACATGAACTTAGAGCAGACCCATTTCATTAACCATCTATGTAACAGTTGGGTCATGCTCAATTTTGGAAGAAAAAAAAAGCAGAAAATCAATCCTTTATTTCTCCTCTTCAAAAAAGAACCTAAATTCCTATAAATCATACAGATTGGTCATTTAGCTGCAGACACACTTGTCAGCAAATCACCAGCGTAACAAATGGTTCGGGCTCGGAAATGGAGAAAATCGATCAAAAATCAAACCTTTTTGTATTAGAAACATCAGAAATCGAGAAACAAGCGCAATCAACTCCATTGAGTGGGATTCCAGCAGGATCGATCGAGATTTGTTGGCGCCTACATTGGGAGCAGAGAGGAACTTGCCGGGAGGATCTTGAGGAGGAAGTAGCCGAGGAAACAGAAGAATATGAGGAGGAAGACGTAGTCCACCATCACGAAGAACGTCGTCGATCCATGCCTGCGGTTAGGGTTAGGGTTTCGCTGTTGCTCCTTCTCCTTCACGTCCATGGCGTCTCTATGTTCGTTCTTCGTTCTCTTTCAATATATCTGGAAGAAATTAATTTCGGAAGTGCTACGTTGCCGTGGGCTTGAACCGCAGTCCTAGCCCGCGGCCGCGTATCGCCTCCTGATTGGCCGGAGGCTGGTGGGCTTGAAAGTTAGCAGTGGGAGGTCAATCGAGAGATGACACGTGGCCCGCGGGCTAGGACTGCGGTCCAAGTCCGCGGTCTCCAAATATTGGATTGATGGCAAAAGAGAGTGAAACGGGTCCGGTTCTGGTTGACGATCCAAATATTAGTTTTTCTAGGATTATTTATGTTTGAAATATTCTTCTTTATGTCCGAGCTCTCTAGCCTAGTGGTATTAGAGCGGACACCCGGAGGGGCCGGCAAGGTTCGAGCCCCCCAATTGTGTGTGTGAGTGTGATTTCAAAAAAAAAAAAAAAAAAAAATATTCTTCTTTATGCATGTTCCACTAATTGTCATTTGAACAAGTAAACACTTTGAGAAGGTCAGTGCTAAGGTTTGCAGGATCGATATCGAAATTGGTAACAGATCCTTCCTATGAGTATCAGGATTGACACTATCGACAGTATTAATGGTTTCAGATCGGAGTGACACTATCGACAATATTAATGGTTTCAGGATTGACACTGTCGATAGTATCAGGATTGACACTATCGACAGTATTAATGGTTTCAGATCGGAGTGTTGAACTTTTTTCGTATCAAAAAACAAATATTTATTAACAAATTATTAAAATTTTATAATACAAAAATATTTTATATATTTAAACAAAATTTTAAGTATTTCTTGTACTGTTTTTGAGTGATTTTGAAATTTAATGTATAGCAGTCATCCTTGCCAATTGATTTACCTGTGATACATAAGTTATCTTCTTTTATATGCTTTTACACCCTTGCTAATTGTTTTTTTTTTCTTTCAATTTTCTATGTCGAATTGACCGGAAAAAAGATCCTCAATGTCGATACCGGTCAAGTATCGGTATCGGATTGAGATATGCCCAACTATATCGTATCGGTCGATATTGCAAACTATGGTCTATGAGGCTTGCCAGATCTCCCTGAACCACAGTATTTGGGGAAAATGGTTGTAATCACCTGGAGGCGTCAGGATAGGTAAAGCCCCTTCTAACGTTAGTTTTCTTCCTCTTTCTGGACGTGTGGATTTCGTGTCCGTGCAACATAGCTAACTTAATTTGGCTTTGCCATGTCTCAGGTACTCCTGCCATGACGACAAGAGGTGGTCTGGAGGGAGATTTTGATAAAAGAACTGAGTTGCTCTTCAGGGCTGTTCAGATTTCAAGTTCCCTACGAAGAGAGCATGGGAAGTAAGTTGCTGAGCTAAGAAATCTTGTTGAAACATTTTCTTTGCAGTTTGCCATAATGGGATTGGAATGAAGTTTCTGAAGATGGAGATCACCTTGTTGTATTTACTCGACAACAATGGTAAACCTAAATATTTGTCATATTCTATTGACTGCTAGCTTCCCTGTAAATTTGGGCTAATTAGCATATTACTTTTTACTAGGGGCTAGTCCAAAATTTTTCCAAAAAATTACAAGTTTGCCATTTATTTTCTTTGCTTGGGGTTAGTCCAAATTTTTTCAGCAAGTAGGACTACAACTAACCTGGCAGTCCTAACATAAAGTAGGACTGCCAACTTAGTTGCAGTCCTAGGACTGCCAACTTAGTTGCAGTCCTAGGACTGCTAACAAGTTGGCAGTCCTAACATAAAGTAGGACTGCCAACTTAGTTGTAGTCCGCGTCGACGAAGACGCAGCGGAGTTCGGTGGCTGGCCTGGCGTCCTCGACCGTGCCGGCAGCGCCTCTCCCGCACGGAGAGCTGGCGGCGGCTGTATGCAATGGGCTCTTGGATGAGGCCGTCCCTGACCGACCTTCCCGACCATGTGGTCGGCGACATCCTCGTCCGCCTTCCCCTCCGAGAGGCCGTCCGCACCAGCGTCCTCTCCCGCGCCTGGCGCCACCGCTGGCATTCCATTCCCGAGCTCCTTCTCGATAACTGGGAGCTCCCCGCCGCCGCCATCGACAATGTCCTCCTCCTCCACTCCGCCCTCATCCACCGCTTCTCCCTCTGCGACTCCCATGCCGCCCACGCCCACCGCTGGATACTCTCCCTCTCATGCCGCGGCTCCGGCCACCTCCTCTCACTCGACCTCTCCTTCGACCTTTACCAGAGCCCCCTCTATCCCCTCCACTCCTCCATCTTCTTCTTTCGCGAAATCCTAATTTTTGGGGGTGGGCTAGCCCCAAGTAAAATTTGGGATGTCCTCCAGTAAAACTTTCACCTTCTTGGACTATCTCCTAGTAAGGGCTAGTCCCAAGTAAATTTGGGAGTGTCCTTAGAATTAGCCTAAATTTGAGGCCATGCAATAGTAAACGATTATGTACACAGTTAAATGATATGTAAAATTCCTTACCCATTTTCCATTTTTTTAGTTTATAGAAGATGTGTATCCGAGTTTGATACTATTCTGTTAGTTCTCTTGATTTAATACCTATACTGCGATTACAATTTGTAGAAAATAATAGTTGGATGATTTTATTGATGGACTACTTCACTACTTATAGGGAGTCTAGCTCCTCTACATATAACATATTCCGATGTGGGACTAAAAGTCCCTTATTGATTCTCAACACTCCCCCTCAAGATGGGCGATAGATATTGATCATCCCCATCTTGTTACATAACTTTGACAGACTTAATGAACTAAGACCCTTAGTCAGACAGTCTGCAACTTGTTCTTCTGAGCGGACATGGTCAATCTTCAGTATCCCTTGTTCCAGCTTCTCCTTGATGAAGAATCGATCAATCTCGATGTGCTTCGTTCTGTCGTGCTGAACTGGATTGTTAGCTATACTTATTGCAGCTTGACTATCGCTCAGAAGACGCAATGGTGCTCCCTTATCCAGCTGCAACTCTGTCAGCAATGCTTTCACCCACAGCAACTCTGACACTCCCAGAGCCATTGCCCTGTATTCTGCTTCAGCTGTCGACCGTGCTACCACTGACTGTTTCTTGCTTCTCCATGAGACCAGATTTCCTCCTACAAAAACACAGTATCACGTGGTAGACCTTCTGTCGTCTATGCAGCTTGCCCAGTCTGCATCACAGTATCCCTCAACTTCTATGCGTCCATTCTTCTTGAACCATAGCCCCTTTCCCGGCGTTCCTTTCAGATACCTCAAGATCTGAAATACTGCTTCCATATGACCCTTTCTTGGATCATGCATGTAGCGACTCACTACACTCACCGCAAATGAGATATCAGGGCGAGTGTGTCCCAGATAAATCAATCTCCCTACAAGTCGTTGATATCTTTCACGATCAACGGGCTCTCCTGCTTCTGCTCCCAACTTGCACTTCTGGTCAATTGGAGTGACCGCTGCTTTGCATCCCAGCATCCCTGTCTCCTTCAGCAGATCTAGTGTGTACTTTCTCTGTGAGAGAACAATTTCTTGTTCGCCTTCACACACCTCGATACCTAGAAAGTACCTCATCGCTCCTAAATCCTTCACTTCAAACTCCTTTGCGAGTTTTGACTTCAGTTTAGTGATCTCGACTTCATCATCACCTGTGATCACTATATCATCCACATATACAGCAAGTATAGTGATGTGGCCTCTTGCATGCTGGAGGAAGACCGTATGATCTGTATTTGTTTGACGGTATCCCATGCCTGTAACAGCCTTTCTGAATCTGTCAAACCAGGCTCGAGGAGATTGCTTGAGCCCGTATAGCGACTTCTTCAGTTTACACACCTTTCCTTGCGACGTCCCTCCGTTTGATGCCGTCGCGTAGCATCCTGGCGGGAGCTCCATGTATACTTCTTCTTGCAGGTTCCCATGAAGAAAGGCATTCTTCACATCCAGCTGGTACAGCTTCCACCCATAATTCGCTGCAATGGAGACCAGAGTTCTCACGGTGCTCATTTTTGCTACTGGGGCAAACGTCTCATCATAGTCTATGCCATATGACTGTGTGAATCCTTTTGCAACCAACCTCGCCTTGTATCGCTCGACCTTTCCTTCTGGTGTCTCTTTCACTGTGTACACCCATTTGCATCCCACAGCTTTCTTTCCTTTGGGTAATGGAACCAGCTCCCATGTCTTATTTTTCTCCAGTGCCCCAAGTTCTTCCATCATTGCAGCTTTCCACCTTGGATCTTTCTTTGCTTCCTGCCAACACTTGGGCAACGAAGTAGAGTCTAACGATGCAATGAAGACTCGATAATTCGAAGAAATGTTAGAATAAGACAAGAAGTTGGCAATGTCATGTTCGTAATCATCAAAACGAGCAGGAGCCTTACCCGCATTGATGCGAGAAGATCTCCTTAAGGGAGCAATAGGTGGTGGAGAGATCATACCATCCGAGTCAGAGAGATCCGCATCAGAATCCGAGTGATTCAGTGCGGGGGCAACATCTTCAGGAGTTGGGGCAGGAGTAGACGAGGGACTTGGTACAGTAGGCACAGGGCACGGCATAGGCACAGTACTGGACTTCTGTTGTCTTCTTCTGTAGACTTGGAGCTCCTTTTCCCTTGTTTGTTGCTCCCCCTGTGTAACATATGTATCTTCTTCTTCTTCATCTGTATCTGAGTCACTGTGCTCTTCCTCTTTCGTCCAGTTTTCTACAACCGGACACGGAACCGATCCGACGACCACATTTGGGTGTATTATCTCCCCCTCACATCGAACACCACCTGTATTAGGTGTGTCACCAAATGCTGAACCGTCATCCGAACCATAGTATGGTTCGAGTTCTCTGAAAGTAACATCCATGCTGACAAACATCTTCCGCTCGACTGGACTCCAACAGGCATAACCCTTCTGAGTCGCCGTGTAACCAACGAAGACACATTTAATTGCCCTAGGATCCAATTTGCCAACGCCTGGCCTATTATCTTGGACAAAGCACACACATCCAAAGACTTTTGGTGGAACCGTGTATGTCGTCGCCCCAGTAAGCATTTCCAACGGTGTCTTCCAGTCCAATATTTGAGATGGCATTCTGTTGATAAGATAAGAGGCCGTCAAAATAGCCTGCCCCCAAAAGTGTTTCGGGACATTCATAGCCAGCATCATCGTCCGTGCAACTTCCAGCAGGTGTCTGTTTTTTCGTTCCGCCACACCATTTTGGGCCGGAGTATAAGCACATGAAGTTTGATGAAGTATTCCATGAGTGGAAAAGTACTCAGCAACCCGCTGATTAGTATACTCCGTCCCATTGTCCGACCGGAAACACTTAATTTTAGCGCCATATTGTGTTTTCACCCGTCGATGAAAGTCCTGAAAGGCCTCAAGGACGTCACTCTTATTCTTCAGAAGATAGACCCATGTCACGCGGGTAGAACAGTCAATAAAGGTGACGAACCATCGAAAGCCATTAATACCAGTCGTAGGACAAGGGCCCCATACATCTGAATGTATCATGTCAAAAGCAGCTGAACTCCTATTCCCCGTGCTCACATACGTACTTCTGGTATGTTTGCCCAACTCACAAGCATTACAAAATAACTTCTCTTTATTAGCCCTTTGATATAAGGACGGATACATTCGACTCATCACTTTAAAAGAAGAATGACCGACACGCTGGTGGTGGAGTAGCAAGTCGGCTTCAACACTGCGACAGGAAGCTGCTGGTGGTGCGTCTGCAACCAAGGATGCCAATGCGGTGTCCAGTCCATTCCTGTCTAAATACCACAGCCCCTTATGCCATGTGCCAGTCCCAAGTCGTCGTCCTGTCCCCTTCTCCTGAAAAGTCACCTGAGGAATGTCAAAGGAAACAATACAGTTAAGATCAAGTATAATGGCACTAATGGATAGGAGATTGACAGGAAAAGATGGAGCATGTAGGACATTGGTTAGAGTGATGGAGGGGGTGCATGCGACAGTGCCTTTACCCATTACAGGGCGGGATGTACCATCAGCGGTCTGAATACTCTCCGGCAATGGTAGGTGAGTATATCCCTGAAACGCATCACGGGACCCCGTGACATGGCGAGATGCCCCAGAGTCCATAATCCATCCCGACTGATGGATAGAGGCAAGAGCACGTGCAGAATCATCGGTACTGGTTTGGGCAAAGCAAGCGAGGTGATCTCCCGAGGTCGAAGACGCCCCAGGACAGTCGATCGAACCCATCTTGGTGCCTCGCAACTTCTCAAGGAACTCCCGCTCAAGTGGGGTTATTTCAGCCAATTGATTCTCTCCCCCTTCCTCCGCCAGATTTGCTTTGTGTCCGCCCCTTCTACTGCCATATCCTCCTCTACCACCACGTCGGCCTCCACGACCCCGTCCTCGATCAGCAGACTGATTGCGCAAGGGTTTCGGACAAAATCGGATGTAATGTCCGGAGTCACCACAATTGTGACAAATACCACCCATAGATGGAGGTTGATTGAAGGCAGCAAGGACAGACTTTTCAACCGCGGCTGGCTCCTCCTGGGAGGAGCCCTTGTTGGGCATCAACTTCAGTCGAGCTTCTTCCTGTGTCATAACAGCTATAGCTTCTTCCAAGGTCGGAAGCGTGGGTTGGGATAGGAGGATATTTCGTCGCTGCTCAAATACAGGATGTAGTCCCTTCAGGAATTTCATCATACGCTGCCGGGAAATATAAGCCAGGAACGTCTGAAAGTACTTTGCGAAGGCTGGTTCGACTTGTGCATCTTCCATCCCAAGAGGATCATAATGATCCAGATCAGACCAAAACTTCTTCAACAGGGCCGCATACTCAGAGATGGTACGGTCGTCTTGGGCCACCCTATCGAGTTCATCTTGCAGTTGAAATACTCGCATAGGGTTGCCGGAGCCGGAGTACATATCTTTGAGAGTTTGCCATATATCAGCAGCAGCCTCCATAGCCTCGACATTGCCCGACACCTGGTCGGTTAAAGAGGCAGTCAACCACCCAGCCACGACGTTGTTGACAATCTCCCACATAGCAAACTCCTTGGTGGAGTGATCGGCTGGCGCCTTGGCTTGGCCAGTGACATAGCCAACCAAGCCACGTCCCTTCAGTATCCGCATCGCCTGCCGCGACCACTTCAAGTAGTTGGAAGTGCCTTCCAACTTCGTCTCCAGCTTCTCCAGCTTCCCCATTTTGTAAGGTGACGGATCCACATCAGTATGGATCACACGTGGGGTTACCTCGGTTAATCTCTTGGATAAGATATCATCAACCAAGGCCTTCAACTCTTCGGCCGTCAGTTTGCCACTGATCGAATCCATGGCGTCTTCAACTGTGAACTCAATTTGTCGTCTCCTTCGTCGTCTTCTTCGTCGTCTTCTTCGTCGTCGTCGGAGTCTGCAACTGACCCAACGTCGTCGTCTTCGTCGTCGTCGTCATCGACGTCGTCTTCTTCAACGCTAGAGACTTTACTAATGCGCTACGAACTTGGCCAGCACCGGCGCGCGCATGTAAAGTGAACACGTCAGGACACCAGAGAAGACATGATCAGTCTCTGCAAAGGTCCCGATGTGAAGAAGGAATAACAAATAAAGCATTTGTTAGTTCCAAACGGCGTAAGCACGGAACAGAGTTGGTGCAAATAAAGATTTGACAGCCGTCTCTATTCGAAATACGCCGTTTTTTTTTTCTTCTTTTTTTTTTTTTTTGTTAAAAGCTAGGGTTAGGGTTTGATGGAGCTGCTAGCTCTAGGGTTAGGGTTGCTATGGCAAAAAAAAAACTAGGGTTAGGGATAGGGTTGATGGTGTCGGGGGGAGGGTCGGGGGGGGGGGGTCTGAAGGGGGGGTCGGGAGGGGGCTGAAGGGGGGGGGGTCGGGGGGGGGAGGTCTGGTCGGGGGGGGGAGGGTTCTGAAGGGGGGGGGGGGGGTCGGGTGGGGGGGGGGTCGGGATTTGCTGGCAGGGGGGGGGGCGGATATCTGCAGGGGGGTCGGAGGGTTCTGAAGGGGGGGGGTCGGGGTGGGAGGTCTGGTCGGGGGGGGGGGGGGGGTTCTGAAGGGGGGGGGGGGGTCGGGTGGGGGGGGGTCGGGATTTGCTGGCAGGGGGGTCGGGTGGGTGTTGGGGTCGGGAGTTGCTGGCTAGGGTTAGGATGATGCTTCAATGGCTAGGGTTCGGGAGGGTGGGGAGCCGGTGGGAGGGGGGGGGGGGGGGTGCGGCGTAGGGTCAGCGGCTGGGGGCGGGGAAAAAAAAATTTGTTTTGTGGAGAGAGAGAGAGAGAGAGTTATGGCTTTGATACCATGTAGAAAATAATAGTTGGATGATTTTATTGATGGACTACTTCACTACTTATAGGGAGTCTAGCTCCTCTACATATAAAATATTCCGATGTGGGACTAAAAGTCCCTTATTGATTCTCAACACAATTGATTCTCATTGCACATAAACCAAATGCTCTGGTGTACAGTTCACGGAAATTCTTTCGCTTCCTTTGAAATCGAATAAACAATTGTAGCTTATGGCTTAGGGTCAATACAGAAAAAAAAAATGAAGAAGGAAAATTGGTCCTGATGCCGGTTCTGATGCTGACACATAATTTTTCTTTGTGGATGGACAACTGATGAACCTTGTCACTTCCAAGGTTTTTCGTCCCACCGAGAGGAATCTGCATAATCCTGTACGGACCAGAATTTTACTGTAAGCTTTCGGAATTCTCTAGAAGATGGTAAATCTTCATGAAAACTCATAGTCTTTCTAGAAGCTTTCTTGGAAATATCAATATTCTTTAGAATAATTCCTAGAATATGTTGGTTCCAGAAGGCTCATGTAAGTCCTTTGAAGTCTTAATAAGTGGGAGGCTCATCTGTTCCTCACTATCCAAGAAATTGTAGGAAAATTTTCAATCTTTCCATCTCTCTCTTTTACTACACATTGTTCTAATTATCGCCTTAACGATCTATCTAATGCATTTGGAAAAGACTGGTACGAATCTTTGAACAAAAAATTTGTGCGCTACAGGCAAAAATAGCTTCCATCAAATGTCAATCCTGAAATAAGCTGCCATAAAAAGCTTTGGCAGCAAGCAGCTGGAAGAATGGGTAAAATCTCCCTACAACAGCACAAGTGGAGAAAAAAAAATCAACTATCCTTCGAAAACAAATCTAGATTCTAATAATGTCCCCTTAATCCAAATGTTCATCGATTACAAACACAAAATAATATCCTACAAATACATGATCCGAAAAAATGGGTCAAGATGTAAGCATCCATGCTCTCATATTTTTTTTCTTTTAAAAAAGGTCAATATTAGGCCTGTCAATTGTAGCTTATCGGCAGGATGTTTTTTTTTTTTTTGAAATAGGAATGCATTAAGCTATTAAAGAAGAAACAAAACTCATGTCATGGAGTACATGAGTTGCAATACAAGATGGTGTCTCCTCATATAAACAAAACTCATGTCATGTCATTAGCAGCTTCTGCTCTTCTCCACAATACCTCTATCGGCAGGATGTTGGCATCATCACATCCGAACCGATAGCTATCGGGTACATCCGATAACCGATCGGGTAGGAGTTTGGTTCCCGTATCCGTTACCAATTATTTTAACGGATATCGGGTAATATCCGAACCAATAAGAATATCATTCCAAACATCCATGTTTTTGGTAGTTTCATATAAGTTTCGACTTGATACTTAAAACTTGCTTCAGATCACAACAATGCATGTTAACATTGTTGTGACTGGATACTACATGAGCTTCAAAGGTGAAGTAGAGAAAGTATATGACTGTGTGTGGAATCCATGCCTAGCTAACACTGCTGCATTTTGAAACAAAAGTTTGAAATATATCATACAACTCAGTTTGTCTAATAAGCATAGCGAACGACAAGAACAGAAGTTTAACATGTCACTAGAAGGAATATACCCTAGAAGTTTAACATGTCACTAGAAGGAATATACCCTAGAAGTTTAACATGTCATTAAAATAAATTCAGAACCATCAGACTGAGAATGGATATATGAGAATTTATATGTTGCTTGCAGAGCTAAGGTCAAATCCTTTAATTATCCCATTATCGTGTCGGATGTTGTCGGACAAGATATGATATTTTTCGTATCCGCATCCGATAAATATCGATCCGACAAGACATCTGTATTCTCATCCGTATCCGTCGGATAATATCGATTCGAATGCGGATCGAATGTAAATTTTCGGTCTACCATTGACATGTCAAGTCAACATGTACGCAACCATATTCTCATTTTTTTTAATGTAAATATAGCTGTATGGACGACTTAAGAAGTGAAACATCCAAAAATATGTAGCTTCACAAGGCCCGGGCCTTGCTGTTTAGTGCATAGGCAGCAGATCTATCAGTGTCCTATACCAAAGAAAGTGTTGCTTGGTGCCAAATGACAGCCTCTTGACCAGTACTCTAATCCTCATTAGTCAATCACACTTGCAGCCTTGAAATTATTATTATTATTATTATTATTATTATTATTATTATTAATAAGCCAATATATATGATGTATTATGATGGTAGCTATACACTCTAGTATTCAACTCAGTCCAAGTCTAAATTAATAGTCCACGCAAGCACAATTGGCAGTTCCCACGTCATCAAAATATTTTTCCTGTATTCTTCGATCCATCCTTTGAACTCATGCATGTGTATATAATAACAACATTGATAAGCTAAGCTAAGCTATTAGCTGTGTACTCCTGTCCATTTGTGGAAGCCATGGAGGAGGGCTATAGTTGCTCTAGCAAGATCAGTAAGGGACGTCATGGTGAAGGGGGAGAGGGAGAGGGAGAGGGGGTGGTGATGAAGAAGAGGGTGATGGTCGTGATTGACCAGAGCACGGGGGCAAAGGAGGCCATGCTGTGGGCACTGACACACGTGGTCAACAGAGGGAATCAGCTCACGCTGCTGCACGCACTGCAGTCCACGCAGCAGACCGACTCTGCAGGGGATCATAGGTGCAGCGGCAGCAGGGAGGAGCAGTACGAGGCAGCAAGACATCTTGCCACCTCCCTTGCCTCTCTTTGCAAGGCTTGCAAACAGGAGGTGATTAATTAATTAATTAATCCTCTACTCTTCTCCTATTCAGGACAGTGTTTTCACAAAACAAAAGAAAAAAAAGAAAAAAAGAGAGATTATTTTGTATAAGGATATGATCAGGTTTATGATCAAATTAGATTTTGGATATTGGATTTGTCCAATTTTGACTTTAGGTACTAGAAAATTTTTTAGTGACACATTTTAGTGACGTAATTAGTGCTTCACTAGAAATTTCGAGTATCCAAAATCTAAGACGGACAAATCCATACCCAAAGTCTAATTATGTCCTAAATTGGGTACCCTTATACAAAATAATCCAAAAAAAAAAAAAAAAAAACTCTAAAATGGGTTTTTCCTGACATTCTAAATATTATGTTAATAGAGTTTCTAGAAAATAGGGAGGTATAAATTAAAATGTAGAATTCATATTAGTAATATACATGAAGGTTAAAATTTTTAGAATCTTTCAGTTTTTATGTCTCCGTGGTATCACACAGCTTTCACATGCTCAAAAAGTTCCATCTCCTGTACATAGATAGCATCGTGATGAGTTATATCGAAATTCTTAGAGGAGAGGACTCCCCAGAAATATTATCCATGAGATTAATGTACTTGGATGGAATTGTCATGTCTCTAAAATTGTTCAAGTTCATCCCTTAAATTGTTCTTCTTATTATACGATCAAATTCCGAATCCTTTATATTGTTGTTTTATATATGTGAAGACAAATAATATGGGTTTAGAAAACAGCGTTTTGGAATTAGTAGTTTAGAAAACATACATCGAAAGTGATGATTTTTATAGTTGGATATTAAGAATGAGATTAACATCAAAGCAGATCCTTTGCCAGAGTTTATAGTTTTTTGACTTGATTTGTGTACAACTACAGGAATCCTTTGCAACTAACAGTAGATTGCAATTGGATTTAAAAATCATAGATTAAAAACTACTGATGACTACTACTTGGTTTACAAACCCATACATTTGGTTTTCATAAAACCCTTCTACTAAAACTACCTTAGTCTCTCCTTTGACAACAAATATGCACCGGTAGAATGGATATATCTAAGAAGAACAGTTTCTAAACACATGCTTTGTTCTGTCTGACAAGTGGGCTAGGGGTGATAGATGGTGCGACGCTTGCACATAGCGTCCAGAGAGGTTGACGCAGAACCACGTAGGAGCTGGAATGACACCAAAATTTTTTTTCCTCTTTTTTTCCATTTGAGCATTTTACGTTAACTATCCCTATGTTTCATACTTACACTAACCATCCCTACTTTGAAACTAATTACACGGACCACCCTTATATTTTATCTTTTTCTATAGAAAGTTATAACACTAAGTACCCCTATGTTTAATTTATTTTATAAAGGAGAGAGGTAGTCCGTATAATTAGTTTCAAAATAGGAATAAACTCTGTAATACTCATAAAACATAGGGGACTATTGTACTTATTTCGGTTTTTTTTTTTTGTATTTCTTTTTATACGAGTCAATCCACACCTAGCCCACTATAGTCCATCACAGTTCGAATTTTCTGGTTCCGACCTTGCAGAGGGGGAGGGTGTTATAACTTTTAACGATGGGTTGCTGTGGCCATTACAATTTGTTTGGTGCTTGAAAAATGTGCAACTATGGTGTTGATCAGGAAACGGTCCAATATTGCCTGATAGCTGTTACAAGGGTGTTGCTCAAAAGGTGCTAAAAATGCATTTGTAGGCCACGAAAGTCACCCTTGTCCAAGTTCTGAACTTGCGATAGGGTTGTAAGGCCTGTTTATATCTACCTACCAATAAAATAGTAGCAAAGAGATCCAGCTCATGTTTTTTTTTTTCCTTACTTCTCTCAGCAGAACTGGCATCATGTTTGTATGCGTATCCGTGTCCATATTCATGAAATATAGGCATTTGTATCCGTATCCCTATCCAACTTAGTTTTGAAGAGTTAAATTATGCACATGTTATATCTATTAGCCTGTATATGTTTGATATGTTTCCTTGTACATTTGTCAGGTGGCAGTGGAAGCACTGGTGCTGCAAGGACCCAAGCTGACCACTGTACTCAACCAAGTGAAGAAGTTGGAGGTCTCAGTCCTGGTGCTGAGCCAGTGCAAGCCCAAACCACTCACTTGGTAAGTAAGAACTACTCTTCCAACATTCATCAAACTATTACATTCATTCCTGGTGGTTACACTGACCAGTCAGCAGTTATATTAATTTTCTAGTCTCTTCATATTGATCCCAGCCTGTTCAGAGGCAGCAAGGAGGCCTTTGTGGAGGAGTGCATCAGCACAGCAGAGTGTCTGGCCGTGGCAGTGAGGAAGAGGAGCAAAGGGGTTGGTGGCTACCTGGTCACCACCAAGTTGCAGAAGAATTTCTGGCTCCTAGCCTGACCCTGTACATAAAAATCACTGGATCCTCAAGAAAAGTTCTCCTCTGTTATGATCAGAATCCTCATCTAACACCATCAGAAATATTAGTACATATCATTAACTCGTGCTTAGAATACTGTTATCCATACGTCAGGATGCTCGTTGGGCTAGCGTTTCCATGGTCGTTTGAGCCCTCGAATGAACGGATGTGTTGGGTTTTGATTGGAAAGAGAGGCTAGCCAAATGGCTACTCCCGTTGCGTTTGGGCTCCAAATGGAGTTCGAATGAAGTGTAACTGCGGACCCAGACCAAACTGACCTATCTTCCCTTCAATCTCATTGCAAAAGTTAAACTATTACCGCTTATCATCGTTGTGTAGGAGGAGAAATTATTCAATGGTCCGGACTCACCACGTGGCAGTGGTGAGTCTTGACTCTCCACCAATAGTGTTATGACACAACATTCTCTTCCACTCTTTTCAATATCACTATCTCCTTGTGTGTCATAGCACTATTGATGGGGAGTCAAGGTTCACCACTGCTGTAGTGAGTCCGAATCATAGAATAATTTTTCGTGTACGAAGAAGTTCCATTGTACCTTTGTCATACTTAACTAGGAAGGTGAATTAGGTATTGTATCACAAGAACATGAATAAATAAGAATTGACCAGAGACATTGAAGGGTGCTATTTTGGAACGTGATATGATCAAAAAGATAAAGATGTATCCAAGGTTCATTAGTAATTAACTATATTACCAAAAAAAAAAAGTATATTACAAATGAAATAGTAACCAAAAATTTTAGGAATTTTATATATATATAAGTTCCTCAAATCTGCTATTTTTATTTTTAGATACCTAATCCGGTTAATTGCTTAAAAAAAACTCCCAAATCTTAAAAAAAATAGAATTATCAACTCCCCTCCGATTCCTACAGTTAAATATTAACCTAATCCTCTAGTTAATTGCGTAAAAAATCAATATTTGATAAGACTCCATCTTAGCTCACTCAAATACAGCTGTTGCAACTGCTAAACCAGCCAGCTCCAGCCAACCTGGACCTGCAACTGAAGAAGTATGATCAGCAATTAGTTAGAAGAAAAGCTGACTCAGCATACTGAGTCAGCAACATTGTAACTGTTCCTAACTACCTATAAATACTACTAAGGAATGTAAGAGCTGTAGAGAAATGTATGCTACTTTCCTGCAAATTTTCCTTTGAATAAAATAGTACAGCTTCTTCTTCTTCATCTTCGTTTTCTTGATTCTTTACTGAGGGTTTCTCAAGGAAGCCATGGCTTCCCAAGCTCCAACTCCTTCCAATTCAAGTGTGAATGGAAAAGGAGTTAACAATTTGGTATCAGAGCGCGTTCACGAATCCAGCGGCGAGAACGAGGGGATCAATCCAGTCGTCGTCCCAAGTTCGAGAGGAAACCCTTCTCCACAGGAAGGAGAAAGAAGGTTCCAAGCCATTGAAGGTACAATCCACACTTTAAACTCCAAGTTTGATCGATTAATGGAGGAATTAGCAAGATCAAGAAGAGGGTTTGATTTTCTCCAAATGTCCCCAAATTTGATGGGAACTTCCTTTCTCCCTCATCCCACATTGGGAGCACCACCCCTAATGAGCACACCTCATGCTCAACCGAGTGTCTCCCAAGTTCATGGAGGAATGTCATCTGGAAATTCACTTAGCAACAACATTGCCAGTGTTCCAATAGCCATGACCATGCCATTTTTTAAAACACCTATAGCTCCATTAACCCCTGTGCCTGGGTTTATGTCGACTGCTATGGGGAGACAAGTCCCTACCCAAGGTTTCATGCCACCTGCAATGGGAGCACAATTCCCTGTACCAGGATTCATGCAAACTGCCATGGGAGGAACACATAGTGGTGGCAATCCACATACACATAGGGAAATTCCTGTGGGACTTCAGCAAAACACTGCACATGAACAGATAGGAAACAAGCCCACTCTGAGGCTTAAATTCCCAGAATTTGATGGTATAGGAGATGTGGAGGACTGGCTCATGAGAGCAAATCGTTATTTTGCATACTATGGAGTAGTTCAAGATGGAGACAAGTTGAAGGCCTGTTCAGTACAGCTTCAGGGAACAGCATCCTACTGGTATGATTGGGTGATGCAAGTCAAGGGGGGGCTTCATGATCTGGGCAAGTTTCTGTAAAGCCATCAAGTCACAATTTGGTCCTTCCAAATTTACTGATTACATGATAGACTTAAGACTCCTCAAACAGGAGACAACTGTGCAAGATTATGATTTGAAGTATCAAAGGGTTTCTCAAAGAATTCAAGAAATGTCTAAAAAATGTTTGGTTAGTCATCACATAGGTGGACTAAAAGAAGACATTAGATATGAAGTTCAGCTTTCAAATCCTGAAGATTTACCTGGTGCCATGGAAATGGCCAGACTCCATGAGGCAAAGATGAATGCCCTGAAGAAGACATACAGAAGCTCATTCCATGGGAACCGATCAGGATATAGCTAAGGATCTGGAGACCTCATAAATACTCCTGAACCTGGCAGGAAGAATCCTTCACAAACTGTCATAGGAGGAAATTCCATTCCTGCAGGAAAACCAACATCTACCATATCCCCAAGTGAGCTTTTAAGAAGGAAGAATCTGGGTCTCTACTTTTTATGTGATGAGAAGTGGATGAGGGGGCACCAATGCAAAGACAAAAAGGTTGTGTATGCTAATTGCAGATGATGAACTTACAGGACAGGAAGAGACAGAGTAGGAGGGACAAATCCATGACCAAGAAGAGAGTGCCTTTGCTATCTCTCTCCAAGCTCTGTCAGGAGCATTAAATCACTCCACTATGAGACTCAGAGGTACTATTCAAAATAAACCAGTAATCATACTAGTAGATTCTGGGTCAACACATAGTTTCATTGACACCAAGTTTAATGAGAGGTTGAATCTGCCTGTACATGATAATAAGCCTTTTGAAGTGTTAGTAGCTAATGGGGAAAAGTTGACAAGCCAAGGTATGTACAAAGGAGTGTTGATAGAGTGCCAGGGTAAGAAGATCTCAGCAAATTTGTTACAGCTTCCAATAAGTGGCTGCCAAGTTGTGTTGGGAGCCAATTGGCTGAGCACCTTGGGAGATATAGTATGGAACTTCCAAGACTTATCTATGAAGTTCAATGTTCAAGGTGAAGTGCAGCAGTTCAAAGGAATTAAAACAGAAGGCCAGCAGTGGACAGAACCTGTTAACAAGGATTTCAGGCAGAGGGGTCAAGTCTTTGTGATTCAGTTATGCTCACAAGATGTCCTTCCTGACAATCAGACAAAACTCAGTGAGGAACATAGTGCAACAAAATTAGATCAGATTCTACAGGAATATGGGGAGATTCTTGAAGAACCAAAAGGCTTACCTCCAAAAAGAAGCTATGATCACCAAGTGCCTCTAGTTCCTGGAGCCCCACCTGTATGTAACATACCTTAAAGACATCCATATACTCACAAGAATGAGATTGAAAAGCAGGTGAGAGAAATGTTACAGTCAGGCATTATTAGACCAAGTAACAGCTGTTACTCATCACCAGTGATCTTGGTAAAGAAAGGAGATGGTAGCTGGAGAATGTGCATTGATTACAGATCCTTAAATCAATATACCACATTGATGAACTGTTTGATAAATTGCATGGGGCTACAGTTTTCACTAAACTGGATTTAAGATCTGGATATCACCAGGTCAGGATGAAGGAGGAGGATGTACACAAAACTGCTTTTAGAACACATGAAGGGCATTATGAATTTCTAGTGATGCCTTTTGGGTTCACAAATGCCCCCTCAACTTTCCAAGCCATAATGAATGATGTGTTCAGGCTTTTTCTGAGGAAGTTTGTCCTAGTTTTCTTTGATGATATACTCATTTACAGTAAATCCAAAGAGGAACACTATGAACATTTGAAGTCAGTTTGCCAGAAGCTAGTAGACAACCAGCTCAAGGTCAAGAAAAGCAAGTTCTCTTTTGTTCAGGATCAAGTGAAGTATCTGGGACATGTCATATCTGCAAGGGGAGTAGAGGTAGACAATGACAAGATTAAAGCAGTAGAACAGTGGCCTACTCCTCAAAAAATTAAAGAATTGAGAGGTTTTTTTAGGGTTAACTGGGTACTACAGAAGATTTATAAAAGGATATGGACTCATAGCTACACCTTTGACAAATTTGCTGAAGAAAGGTGCTTTCCAGTGGAGTGATCAAGCCCAAGAATCATTCATCCAACTGAAGACAGCTCTAACCCAACCACCAGTGCTCAGGATGCCAGATTTTCAGATAGAATTTGTCCTGGAATGTGATGCTTCTGGGGAAGGAGTAGGGGCAGTCTTAATGCAAGAAGGAAGGCCTATAGCCTTCTTAAGTCAGAGCTTAAAAGGCAGAGCAAAAGTGTTATCCACATATGAGAAGGAAATGTTAGCTATACTTTTGGCAGTCAAAAAATGGAACCAATACCTATGGGGAAGAGTGTTTGTAATTAGGACAGATCATAAATCCTTAAAACACATGCTTGAACAGAAAATTCACACAGAGGCTCAATCCAAATGGGTCATGAAGCTACATGGTTTTCATTTCAGAGTGGAATACAAGAAAGGGAAAGACAACACAGCAGCAGACAGTCTTTCTAGAAGAGAGGAGATACAAGCAGCAGCAATTACCATGATAACTGCAGGTTGGATTGATCAACTTAAAGCAGAAATGACACATTCTACCTATTATCAAGACCTACTTAAGCAATGGGAGGATGGTCACTTAGATACTACCAAGTATACTTGGAGTAATGGACTCTTATATTACAAAGGCAGGGTAGTGTTAGATCCCAAGTCTGATTTTGTTCTTACAATTGTCACGACCCGCACCCGAATATACGGATACAAATACGTGGGCCACGCCCAGTCTACGCAGCAGTATCGACGGTAGAACGTTGTCTAGTACCCAATAAGTATACACTACAACTAGAAGGTCCATGAACTACCAATGTACTCAATCACAACCCAACATCTAAAGAAGATAAGACATGAAAGATAACTAAGGCACAAGAACAATAGAAACTACGAGAAGGAATCATAAGACAGGAAAATAAAGAAGGAAACACAAGACAAACTAAGGATAACTATCAGGCAACTCACATAGAAGAATAGTGAGATCAACCTCAGCTAGCAACGTCATGAAGTCCAATAATGGCATAACAACTCCTAAAATATTGTCAACATATCCAGTCAGGATGGAACGAGTACATAAACTAACAACATTTTCATAGTATTGACAAATGCTGTAAGAGACAATCATAATGGAATACAAGATGATATATCAAGACTGTAAGTAAAACATGATATATAAACTAGAAATCATGTCAAGGTGGAACATACAGGGAAAGTAAGCTGAACTGTAATATGTAACTGATGTAATAAATGTAAAATGTGCCTCGAATATTATAGCATAATGTGATCGATATGGGTCAAGATCAGGCTTCCAGCCGACCGGCTACAAGTACGTGGACTCGGCCCGGCCGGGATGGCAAGCTATGGAGCAAGTAGTAGCACAGGTCAGGCTATACCCATCGTGAGGTGAGGGTATAGCTATGATACACGTAGTAACTCAAGATGGGCATTGATCACACTATCTATAAAATTCCCTATTTCCCGAATAGTATAGGAATCCAGACATAGCACGTCATGGCACGAGATTCCCTAAGAAGGTAGCTACATCTTCTCAAGAATCGGTGTCAATACAAGTACAAGAACAAGATCGAACAAGTACCAGTATCCCAAAAAAATCTAAGAATGACATCTCATGACAGGAATCCGGTATATACTAGTCCGTGTACCATCGTGACGAGAATCAAGTAAAACACTATAACTGAATCGGATACAGAAAATATCAAGACAAGGAACTACTATCAGAGAATGTACTCGCCTGCGGTCCTGAGCTGTCAAATGGGGTCGATGCTCAGAGTGATGCCACAGACCTAAAGATAAGATATATATATATATATAAGCTAATTAGGGTTCAACAGTGTTAGGCTTGATTAATCTAGGTCAATCTCAGTCCACTAAGTCAAACTAGGTCGCACTGAGTCACACTAGGTCAAACTAGGTCACAGAAAGTCAAACCAAGTCAAACTAGGTCAAACTATGTCAATGGTTGACTTACAGTTGACTTTTAGTCAACTAGTCAACTCTAGGTTAAACTAAGTCAAATGTTGACTCTACTTTGACGTTCAGTCAAAGCAGTCAACCATGGTCAAACATGGTCAAGGCTAGTCTCTATAAACATCTACAGGGTCAACATATCAATTCCAGTGATGGTAAAATCATTGGAATCGATGGATCTTAAAATACCACAAAAAGAGAAAGTATAATAATAGGGTAAAAACCTACAGATGTTGTCGGATGGTGAAACAACCATCACCAACGTGTCTAGAATGGTCAAATTAGCTAGGATAGCCTATCCATAAGTCCAATTTGGACATAGGGGCAAAAAGGTGATTTCGGGTCAAAATGGTATCCGTGTCGGACCCACTTTGTACCGAAAAATGTGCCAAAATAAAAGTGCACTAAACCTAACAAATTATATATCCACGAATCCAGAATGACGATACGAACTCAACGGTATATCCGAAATTGGATTCCGATGACCCGATCTCAGATTGGTCCGTTGACCCGGATATTGGAATCTGATTTGCACGAAAAAGCGTGTCGAAGCCAATGTCCTCAAAACTCAGCAAATTATATGTCAATGAATCCAGAATGACGATACGAACCCAACGGTATATCCAGAATTGGATTTCGATGAGCCGATCTCAAAATGACCCGTTGACCCGGATATTGGTATCCGACTTGCACCGAAATGCGTGCCGAAACCAATGTCCACTAAAACCTAGCAAATTATATATCAATGAGTCCAGAATGACGATACAAACTCAACGGTTTATCCAAAGTTGGATTCTGATGAGCCGACGTCAAAAAGTCCTGTTGATCCGGAATGTGGGGCCCGCTTTGCACCGAAATGCGTGCCAGAGCCCACGTTCTCCAAATCAAGCAAACTTTATATGAAAACGTGCCATAACGACGCCACGAGTCTACTGGTGGTGTCAGAAATTGAATCCGGAGTTCCGGATTCAAAAATAAAATTTAACAACTTGGAAATTAAGAATTCGGACGGCCAACTTTGGCGTCAAATTCAACCTACCAAATGTGCTCACAATAAAACGAAACTAGAGGGGTAGGAAGAGGGTTATACTAGCTATGCACAGGAACTGATGGCATACCAGACGGAGCTGCGATGGAGGAGATACGAGCTAACGAAGTCGGCTCCACGAAACTGTCCAAAAATAATATAATTTAAACGGTCAACTTGGTGGCCAGTTTTGATGTAACAAACGATAAAATTAACGGACGAAAATTGACGGGAGTGAGGATGGATATACCAAGATTGTGACGGAGCAAAGAAATCGCCGATCCAATGGTCAAATTTCTCGAAAAATGTGCGCGAAGTTGCTGCGACGGAATGCCATTTCCGGATCCATTCCGAGCGTCGCCGACGGAAACCCGTGCCAAACGCACGAAACACTTAGGCGGCGCGTCCCGGAGGACGGTGGCCACCACGGGAAGGTGTGCCCGGGGGGTGGCCGGCCACGGCGGCTGCGCGGCGGCGCGGCGCAGTGCGGCAGCACGGCGGCACGCAACGACGGCCCACGCACGCGCACACAGTGCGCTGCTGCTGCGTGCAGGCGTACGCGGCGCGACGGCGGCTGCTGGCCTGGCACGGCGGGTGGCGGCCATAGGCACGGCGAGGGTGGACGTCGGTTTGATGAGGGTGGTGGTGGTTGTGATAAATGGTGATGGTGATGATGGTGGTGGTGATGGAGGGAAGAAGGAGGAGAGGGAGGAGGAAGATGGAGAGGTGCTCGGCCAGCCATGGGGGCTTGGCCATGGTCGGCCAAGGGCTGTGGGGAGCTCGGCTAAATGGTGTTGATGGTGGGTGGTGTGTGTGTGTGTGTGTGTGTGTGAGTTTGTGAGGAAATAAAAGAGAGAGAGAATGAGTTTTGTTTGTATGTGTGTGTAATAATATGTATAAAGGGAGAGAGAGAGAGAAGTAGAGAGAGGGGGGGTGCTCGGCCACATGGGGGTGGCTGATGGTGATAGAGGAGTGTGGTGTGTGTGTAGGTGAATTTTATTTATATAATATATATTTATAATATATATTAATATGTGTGATATATGTGGTTGGAGTGAAGTGAGATATTTAGAGAGAGAGAAATAGATGAATATTTAAAAAAAGGATGAGAGAGAAGGAGGTCGGCTGCTAGGGGGCTTGTGTGTAGAGAAGAGAGAGATTTAAATGTAGAGAGAGAGAGTATATATATATGTATATATATAATAGAGAGAGAAATAGATATTTCTATGTAAAGAGATATTTTTTTGAGTAGGAGAAAAAGGAGAAATATCAGTGGGGTGTATGGGTAGACATGATAGGGCATACACGGAGCTTGGGTTCGGGTTCGGTCGAACCGGGTCGGGTCAAAATCGAATATGGTGCAATATTTGAATTAAAATAGGTATTTATGATCATGGGAAAATAGGTAGCATGTGGGGACTCAAATAAGTGGGACAGAAGCGTCATACGGGTAGTAGGCTTCGTGTGGGCCATGTCCATATTTTGGGTCGACTAGGTTGGATCGATGTCGGGTCCCGAAATTAAATTGGAAGCCAGGTCACAAATTATGGTGGATAATTAATTGGCCTAAATTGACCCAAAAGTTGTGCGAAGAATAAAGCACAAGATGGTGTGTCTGAGTGGGACACGAAGGTCATGGGTGAAGAGTGTCTCGAGTAGATCATGCATGAGAAGTTGGTTTCAAGGAAAAGATTAGTCTGGTGCTCCTAAATTAAAAGTCATGGTAACGTGCATATGATGATCAAGAAAAAGTGTGGGAATTCAATTAATAATTAAATGGTCTAAATTGACTCGAACTTGCGCGAAGCAAAAAGAGTACAAGGGAACAAGTTCGAGTGGGACATGAAATATCAATATGAAGATAATCTCGTCTACTACAAACTTCAAGAAGGAAGTTTCCAGAGACTGGCATCCCTGATGCTCTAGAATTCCAAGTCACGGTAAAGAGCATTTAATGATCAAAATTAATTAAATAAAATGAATTATCGAGAATAAATTATTTAAAAAATACAAAAATAAATCCCAAAATTTAGGGGGCTTACATCCTACCCACCTTATAAAATTTTGTTCTCGAAATTAAAGGTTGGTAGTAGGGTTAAAACATGATAGCAGATTTAGGCAATATTTTAGGCACGATCCAAGAATGACAAGTTTTGCACGATCAAGATAATCAATTCAAAATTGTTCAGGCACAATGAGAGATTTTGGCACGATAGAATCATGATATGAACAAAATCATATGTGCATGATTTCAGAAATAAGTCAAGTCATTGGGGGACGATTTTAGAGACGATTAGGAGAATCGAAGATATAAATGAAGTTCAAGTACGGGGTGATCTGTAGGACTTAGGTTGATAGGAATCAACCGAAAGTCGCACAGGCCCGATCAAGATGAAAAGCTAACCATGACCAAACAAGGTTTGGCATGGTTGAGATGAAATTTCAGACACAACAACGTCGAAGTCAAGGTCTTATAGACCCGATCAAGGATTAAGGAGTATAATTAATAAAATCATGAAATACGATCCAAGTTTGAACGTGATTAAAATTAGAAATAGTCTAAGTTCACTTGGCACGATAGGGGTACGATAACGAAATTAAAACTTGAGCTTCGTCCAATTACAATCAAGTCAAAAATTTGATTAACAGGATTTCAGCTCGATGAAATTAGATTTAGGGTTATACATAGGCACGATCAAGATAAAAATGACGTGATTGGGCATTGTTAGGAATAATCAGATGTTTAGCACAAACATTGATCAAGGATTAACCATCTGGTCATGAGTGAAATCAAGACTCAGATGCGTTAAAAATTGTGATGATTAACCACTTAGGAACGATTTAGAATATAACGAGAAAAATCGAAAATCTAGTCATGATCAGGAATGAAACCTGAGCACGAGCGACTAGAGAATCAAAATTCAAGTACGAAGGAGATCTATTTCGACACAGCCGATTAGGGTTCAAGATTTTTAGCACGATTTGAGGGTTAAGATTATCCAGATCATAAAAATCAAAGTCGAATAGTCATGCCAGGTCATCTGGGTACGACTAAGCACAATGAGTTCAGATATAATTAAAAAATTAAATCAGGGTCGAAAAGAGTTTAGGCACGAGTATTCAAAATCCAAACATAATCAGAATTAGAAGACAATGCACGAGGGTTAATAGCATTAAAATTCAACCACGATAAAAAAATTTGTCTCAACATGATCTAAGTTGATCAACTTTTGAGTAAATCAGAATTTGGGCAAGATGGAGAATAAGATCAACGAAGGCTGGGCACGAGCATCCAAGGATGAAAATCCAAGTCACAAAGGAATTTAAAGTCATCTAGAGTCTAGTCAGCAACCAAGACTCTTTGGCACAAATAACAAGACGACCAAATCGACTGGTCAAAATCAGAGAAGATCAAATCTTACGATATTGAATTTTAAGAAACAGTTCAAGGATAAGGAATTGAATTTCTTCTGTTAGGGAAGAAAACCCTAATGTAGGATTGTAGAAGGAAGTCGGGGTAATTATCTCGCTCTACTTCGACTATTACCAAGATCCAATGTCTACTCCGAACCAGATGATTACGATACTTCCTCGACTTTTCCCAAGATAAAAAGATACAAGAGCTCAAAAAGATTTCAAAGTATAGATGACAGAAGTAGATACGAGATAATTGATTGGTGTAATCAAGACATAGCTAAACAAGGCAAAGGAAATGACGGTAAGATGAGAAAATCATCATGCGATGGGAGAGAAAATAATAATAAACAAGAAATAATGGTAGGAATTATCTTGCTCAATTGGTAAAAGAAGTGAATCAACTTAAGATATGACCTGATAACCATACACGTCTATCCAAAATCATGTTGCCAGAATTTACGCCACGCCAGTAAACATAGCTACAATAAACGATAGAGTCCATAACTAAGGTATACACCCTATAATCATGTCATTTAGATTCCTTACCACGCCAACCGGTATGGCTGCAAGAGAATCTAAATGCCATAACTTGGATAGTATATCCAAAATCAGGCTTCATGTCCTTGTCAGGCTAGCTAATATGACTGGAAAATTTTTTAAACTCCATAAATAAAGTAGACATTTGCCGTTTCCGTCGTCTCCATCAAATATGTTTATCAGGATATCTTAACTGAATCCTTAAAAACTTATCTTCAAACAGAATCAAAATCGAAGTCAACAACGAACATCAAGATTCAAATTTTCAACAACGAATCAAGGATAAGTAGATGGAAACTAGCAGAAACAGATCCCGAGGTAGAGTTTAGAAGAAAATTCTCAGGAGATGTCCAAAGGTACTATCTAGGTCAAGATAAAGGAAATCATTAGAATATAATCTAAAACAATCTCGACCTGACATAAGACTGGCAAATCATATTCTCGTCTCAACCTAGAAGACATATAAGTTCAACTTATACCTTCCCTCTGGGGTCCACAAACTCATTCCAAGAAAGAATAAAGTTGATAACGGACAGATGTTTTAGAAATCAGGACGGACAGGAACAAATGGAAAAAGTTTCGAAAAGTTCGAAATAAGATTTCCAGGGGTCATCCTTGGAATCTACCAAGAGTTTCTAATATGTGACTGAGTAACAAATTCCTAAAATATTCCATGACTCAACCTTAATCCTAGGGCAGGCTCGCAGTAGTACAGAAAAGCTCAAGTACTACCACGACTTTGCATTAATTGTAAAGACTGGCCTGCATGGGCCACCACTAAAACGTGTCACGACCCGCACCCGATGTAAGCCCCTAGATTTCAAAAAAAAATAGTTTTTATAATTTTTAATAATATTTAATTTTAATACGTATTTTGTAGCGTGTTTCGTATTTTCTTGGTTTTCGTAATGCTTTGAAATTTTTCCTAACTTATAGATTTTTCCTTGGCCGGCATACCGCCAGTATACCGGAGTATACCGACGACATACCGTCCAGACAGATTTTCTACATTTTAGATATTTTCGATTTCAAATATTTTGATGAATAGTGTTTTAGATATTTTGATGAATAGTGTTTAGATATTTTCGTGAATAGTGTAGATGCACCCTATTATCCAATGGACATTTGGTTTTGTTTGAATGGCCAAGATTGACTTAGATTTTGACATGGATCACGATCCGACGGCTAAGATTAATTTCCCCTTCTATATAAACCCTTTCACTTTCTCTCTCATCTCTCTTTTCATTCTCTTCACTCTCTTTCCATTTCTTTTTCATCTCTTTTCCCTTGGAGCTTTACTAGGAGCTTGGCCTTGAGGTCTAGAGTGTGGTTTCGTACCCTCTTGGTGGTGGACTAGAAGATTAGGCTTGGAGCTTAACCTAGGCAAGTGTATCTTGCTCGAAAGTGGCATGACCATACTTTATTTTTGTTTTCCATGGAAACTAAAGTTTTATTGGCCTGTAATTTGCTTCTTTAAATTGTTAACATGTTTAATAATAGCACTTTTGGTTTTGATCGACAGTATTGCGTAGATCTGAGTTTCTAGATATAATTTTTGAGTATTTGAGGTTTTGATCTATCAAATGTTTTGATTTGTGAAAACTAATACTTCCATGTTGTAGGAAATTCAATTCTATTCAATTTTGACTTTTGAAAGTCTGAATTTCGATTTAAAACGAAGTTTTTATGGCCGAAACAAGTTTTGAGTTCAAAAATCAACTTTCTGCGACGGTTCGGAAAATCCGTCGGAAATCCGCGGAAATCCGTCGGAAAATCCGAATTTTCACCACAAAACTTGCTGTGACGGAACGGAAAATCCGCCGGTAATCCGCGGTAATCCGTCGGATAATCCGGTTAGGCTGTTTTGCATTTTTTCATATATTTTAAGTGCTATAAAAATTCTGGAAAAATTGTATTTAAATACTATGTTAATTTAGCTAATTTATTATAATTTTTTCAGCATTTAATAAGTACTTTTGGTATTTATAAAAATAGGAAAACAGAGCTAATTTTTAGGATACCTATGTTTGTTGATTTTTAATAAATGTTTATGAAGGTTTATAAATTCCAGAAAAATTAGTATAAATTCCTATAATTAACAGGATCATTTTGGTGCTTTATTTTATATAAAATTGAGCATTTTGTCTATCTCAAAAATTGTTAGAACACAATGTACAGTTGATTTATTTATTGATTAATTACGACTTGCGACTTTTTGTATTGTTTTGAGTTATTGTAGTATTGGACCACCCGCTACACTAGTGTAATGTTGAACATAGCTTAGAACTGAGTTTGTATATCATTATTGACAGGATACCGGACATCTATATCTTCGTACTAGTATTCTTGCTTTGCTCGAGGCAAGTACTTTCTACGAACTTTACATGTTGTTACATAAATGAACTGCAAAACCCACCATGTTAAATGCTGACCCTTGGGGTAGCAAGTTAAAATGTCACATGTTGTACTTTTTATTACTACCATGCTTAGAACAGTCTTGATGTATCTCTCACATGATTTAGAATATAGGTTATGGGGAAACTGTTAGTAGCGTACGTGATCATGCCCCCCCTACTCGTACGTACGTACCGAGCAAGGTTGACATTTTATGTATACCTTGTCGTAGGCACATCAGCTGTATTTGTACGTATGTACATCTATCGCTTGTTTTACTTGTACGTATGTACATTTTATTTATATTGTACCTCGGTACATTGTACATCTATTGACCGATCACGTACTTGCTACAGTTTTAAACATTACATATACATCTGTCTTTATGACATATGTGTCCTTGCCATGATAGACTATGTGATGCCATGCTTTCCAGTTATTCCTCTCATGTTCATTTCCATGTTTCATATGCTAGTTTGCTAGATTTAGTACTTGCTCCCGTCCTGACAGGATAACGTTGTAGGTGTCCTTACTGAGGAGGAGTTACTCTGCGACTCATACTATGGAGTTACTGTCGAGGACCCGGCTCTGCTTTACGAGGATGTTCCTGCAGGGAACCTCGCCTAGTTGTCTTTTGTTTACTTAGACTTTTGAGAGTAGACATGTATTAGACTACATCATTTTGTAACTGGACATGTATCCAGTTTTACATTTCAGTTCACTTGTACTTGGATATTTTACTATATACGACGACTTTTGTGTTTGGAGCATTTATGATTCTTCTTCACTTATAGAACTGTTAGCACATTTAGTCTTATCCTGTTGTCTTTAGAACAGCTTACTATGTTTTATCTCAACGTAGGCTGGACATGACTCGGCCTGGCCCAACAATTTGGGTAGCGGGTCGTGATATTTTAGTGGTGGCCCACGCAGGTCCTGACTAAACTGTTTGGTTACGTTATTGTACCAAGCATGCCTGCAGTTAGGAACTTAAGGTAATTAGACAACATTAGGAAAGACGCTTAGAACACTTAGAGGAATGCTAGGATTGTAACATAGGAAATACATCACATGTTTGCTATTAATTAGATTCTCTTGTCTATGATTGCTTACCTTAACAAGTCTTTATAAGTCATTTTTTATTGTAATTAGATGGTGCTTACTCGTTCATCCCAGTATGTTACACCCGAGAACGGGGCCCTTCTTATCCAGTCGGCTGACCAGTCGACTGATACACCTCCACCTACCACACTCTCCACTCCACAAATCCATAAACCCAGATACCACAACCACCTTCCACATCACAGGCCCGGCAGGACCCAATACTTCCACCACCCCCTATCACTATACCTACCCAGGCTTCCGTCACACTCGACGGGAACCAGCTGCTCACACTGATTCAGGGGTTCCTAACAACCCATCAGGAGCAGACTACCCTACTCCGCCAGAGCATGGAGCGTTCTGAGGGACGTCCCGTGGTCCCACCACCTGTAGAGCCACGGCAGAGAGCAGGGACAGTCAAGGACTTCATGGGTCTGAATCCCAAGGAGTTCTCAGGGACCGAGGGCATAGTAGTAGCTGATGACTGGCTAGATTCTGTAGAGAGGAAGCTTCTGGGAGTTAGGATGCCGGATGACCTCCAGGTCGAGGCAGCAGGATTTCTGCTGATAGACCTAGCAGGAGTCTGGTTCTGGAATGAGCCGTTTTGCTCCTAGTCTGGTTGCAGATCCAGAGGAGATGACCCGTAGGTTTTGCCATGGTCTAGTTCCAGACATTGGCATCCTCATAGTGGCGAACGGTACGACTGACTACTACCAGAGCCTAGAGTTAGCCCGGAGCATCGAGGAGCGTCTTCTGTCATGCAAGAGGCCGGCTTCTGTACATCATGAGGGACCGTCCAAGCGTCAGGCTTTCCAGCAGAGAGCACCGACGCCACCACAGCAGACTTACCGTCCTCCTACACCACATCATCAGACCCCTCCAGTTCGAGCCCCGGGACCCCGTCAGCAGCAGCAGAAGGGAGTTATATGTTCTTTCTGCGGAAGACCAGGGCACGATTACTCCATCTGCAGGAAGAGGTTGAAGCAGTGCTTATTTTGTGGGTTTGCCACCCACATGATACGGGAGTGCCCAGTAGCGAAGACTAGAGGACCGCTTCCGACTCAGTAGCAGACGTTCGGGCAGCATCTGCAGCAGCAGAAGGGACCTCAGGGGAGGGTTTATAGTCTAGCCATTGAGCCGGAGCCGGAGCAGGTTTCGGAGCCGGATTACTTAGCTGACGTCATTACAGGTCATGTTTATTTGCATACTTTTCTAGCTGTATGTTTGTTGATTCTGGTGCATCTCATAGCTTCCTATCATTAGAGTTTATGCATAAACATCATCTAGTAGCTACACCTACTGCGGAGATTAGTAGAGTGATGACGGGAGGAGGACCAGTGCCTATTAGATCTATCTATAGATGTTCTATTTTTATAGCCGGGGAGAGAGTTCAGAGGGCGATTCTTTGTGATGCCGCTCCCCGGTTATGATATCATATTGGGGATGGACTGGCTTAGCTATGCCCATGCATCTATAGATTGCCATGAGGGTAGTATTGTGTTCAGTCCCCCAGGCACAGCACCATTCAGTGTCAGGAGGACAGGGCCGGAGATCAGCCTAGAGCCGAACTATTGTGCGACAGTCGGGGATGCAGCACCGCCACACCCTATCATTAGGGAGTTTATGGATGTATTCCCAAAGGATCTTCCAGGACTTCCGCCTGACAGAGATGTGGAGTTCACTATAGATCTAGTGCCGGGTTCATCACCAGTATCCCGGGCTTGCTATAGAGTGAATCCCAAGGAGGCCATAGAGATGAAAGAGCAGATTGATGACCTGTTGAAAAAGGGTTTCATTCGATCCAGTGCTTCTCCATGGGGAGCGCCAGTGCTCTTTGTGCCTAAGAAGGATGGTACAGTCCGGTTGTGTATTGATTACCGGGCTTTGAATGCCATCACTATCAAGAACAAATATCCTCTGCCCAGGATAGATGATTTGTTCGACCAATTGAGCGGGGCGAAGGTGTTTTCCAGGATAGATTTGAGATCCGGGTACTACCAGGTGAAGGTTAGGCCAGCAGACATCTAGAAGACGGCGTTCAACACGAAGTACGGGCAGTACGAGTTTCTGGTGATGCCATTTGGTCTCTCACTGCGCCAGCTGTCTTTATGAACTTGATGAATAAGACATTTCACCAGTATCTGGATAAGTTCGTCGTAGTGTTTATCGACGACATCCTGATATACTCGAAGACGCCGGAGGAGCATGCATAGCACTTGCGGATAGTTTTGGGGATTCTGAGGCAGGAGAGATTGTTTGCCAAATTGTCGAAGTGCGAGTTCTTTTTAGACCGAGTGGAGTTTCTCGGCCATGTAGTCACTGGAGATGGAATCTCGGTGGATCCCAGGAAGATTGCTGCAGTTGAGACGTGGAAGGCTCCGACGTCAGTTTCAGAGATCAGGAGCTTTCTGGGTTTAGCAGGCTATTATAGAAAGTTCGTCTAGGACTTTGCTAGGATAGCTGAACCCATGACGAAGCTGACGCGGAAGGACGCAGAGTATATTTGGTCAGAGGACTGCCAGACGGCATTTGAGGAGCTGAAGAGGAGGCTGACAACCGCTCCAGTTCTGACTTTACCTTCAGGTTCTGGAGGTTTCACCATATACAGTGATGCTTCTGGGAAGGGACTAGGATGTGTCCTACAGCAGCATGGAAAAGTAATTGCATATGCATCTAGGCAGTTGCGGACTCATGAGAGGAATTATCCTACCCATGACCTCGAGTTAGCTGCGGTGATCTTTGCACTCAAGTTATGGAAACATTTCTTATACGGAGAGCGTGTGGAAATCTTTACTGACCACAAAAGCTTGAAGTATGTGTTCACGCAGAAAGAGCTGAACATGAGGCAAAGACGATGGTTGGAGTTGATGAAGGACTTCGACATTGATTTACAGTATCACCCCGGGAAGGCAAATGTGGTGGCGGATGCGCTGAGCAGGCATCCGATGGCATGGTACCTGATGATTGATCGGCATTTACGGGAGGATCTGGAGAAGCTCGGTATCGAGCTAGTTCGGCCAGGATAAGTGATACAGATGATGGTGCTTGACATACAGTCAGGTTTGATGGAGCAGATCCGGGAGGCACAGTGTACAGATGAGAGCCTTCGCAGACTTCGACCCCAGGCTTTAGCTGGATTGCTGGATGATTTTACTATAGCAGAGGATGGATCCTTGAGGCATGGCAGCCGATTGTGCGTACCGAAGGGAGAGCTGGTAGAGACAGTCTTGCAGGAGGCGCACCGATCGAGATATTCTATTCACTCTGGTGTTAACAAGATGTACCGTGACTTGCGGGAACATCTTTGGTGGCACGAGATGAAGAGGGATGTATCACGTTTCGTCTCGAGATGCCTAGTTTGCCAGCAGGTCAAGGCGGAGCGCCAGAGGCCAGCTGGGTTGTTGCAGCCGTTACCCATTCCGAGTGGAAGTGGGAACATATTACGATGGACTTCGTCTCAGGGCTTCCTCGTTCCCAAGGAGGGAAGGATGCCATTTGGGTCATCGTAGACCGGCTGACGAAGTGTGCGCACTTCATACCCTTCAAGGTGGGGCTTTCCACCGAGAAGTTGGCGGAGCTATACATGCAGCAGATAGTTCGCCTACACGGAGTACCAGTGAGCATCGTGTCGGACAGAGACAGCAGATTCACATCCCACTACTGGAGGAGCTTGCAGGAAGAGTTGGGCAGTAGGCTCAAGTTCAGTACGGCGTACCACCCGCAGACAGATGGGCAGTCCGAGAGGACGATACAGACGCTGGAGGATATGCTGAGGACTTGCGTGCTGGACTTTGGAGGATCTTGGGAGAGCCATCTGCACTTGGTAGAGTTTTCATACAACAACAGCTACCAAGCCAGTATCGGTATGTCTCCTTTCGAGGCGCTATATGGACGACGATGCCGCACACCGCTCTTTTGGGATGATATCGGAGACAGAGTTATGCTTGGGCCAGAGATGATCACGGATGCAGCAGAGAAAGTCGGGATGATCAGAGACAGGCTCAGAGTAGCTCAGGACAGGCAGAAACACTGGGCTGACGCTAGTCGCAGGCCGATGGAGTTCGCAGACGGTGATATGGTGCTAGTGAAGATATCACCTACTAGAGGGACGATCCGGTTCGGACGAGGAGGGAAGCTGAGCCCCAGATACATCGGGCCGTTCGAGATACTTGGCAGGATCGGAGAGGTAGCTTACAGGGTTGCACTTCCACCCAACCTAGCAGGAATTCATGATGTCTTTCACGTATCTCAGCTGAGGAGATATGTTCCAGACCCCAGTCATGTGCTAGATCATTCAGAGTTGGAGATCGGGCCGAGCCTTACAGTTTCTGAGCAGCCAGTGGAGATATTAGACAGGAGGGAGAAGAGGCTGAGGAACAAGGTTATACCCCTAGTACGAGTAGCTTGGAGCCGTCACTCCCCAGGTGAATCTACTTGGGAGAGGGAGTCGGACATGAGGGAGAGATATCCTTACTTGTTCGACCCAACCGCTGCGAGGGAACCACCCGTTCCCGCTTGATACCTTAGAGGTTAGTCTTAATCATAGTCTTAGTCTTTTGTTTGCATTGCTTGTTATATTAGAATGTTTGTAGAATCTTCTACCCTTGTAAATTTCGAGGACAAAATTTTTCAAGAAGGGAAGATTTGTAAGCCCCTAGATTTCAAAAAAAAATAGTTTTTTATAATTTTTAATAATATTTAATTTTAATACGTATTTTGTAGCGTGTTTCGTATTTTCTTGGTTTTCGTAATGCTTTGAAATTTTTCCTAACTTATAGATTTTTCCTTGGCCGACATACTGCCAGTATACCGGAGTATACCGACGACATACCGTCCAGACAGATTTTCTACATTTTAGATATTTTCGATTTCAGATATTTTGATAAATAGTGTTTTAGATATTTTGATGAATAGTGTTTAGATATTTTCGTGAATAGTGTAGATGCACCCTATTATCCAATGGACATTTGGTTTTGTTTGAATGGCCAAGATTGACTTAGATTTTGACATGGATCACGATCCGACGGCTAAGATTAATTCCCCCTTCTATATAAACCCTTTCACTTTCTCTCTCATCTCTCTTTTAATTCTCTTCACTCTCTTTCCATTTCTTCTTCATCTCTCTTCCCTTGGAGCTTTGCTAGGAGCTTGGCCTTGAGGTCTACAGTGTGGTTTCGTACCCCTCTTGGTGGTGGACTAGAAGATTAGGCTTGGAGCTTAACCTAGGCAAGTGTATCTTGCTCGAAAGTGGCATGACCATACTTTATTTTGTTTTCCATGGAAACTAAAGTTTTATTGGCCTAATTTGCTTCTTTAAATTGTTAACATGTTTAATATATAGCACTTTTGGTTTTGATCGACAGTATTGCGTAGATCTGAGTTTCTAGATATAATTTTCGAGTATTTTGAGGTTTTGATCTATCAAATGTTTTGATTTGTGAAAACTAATACTTCCATGTTGTAGGAAATTCAATTCTATTCAATTTTGACTTTTGAAAGTCCGAATTTCGATTTAAAACGAAGTTTTTATGGCCGAAACAAGTTTTGAGTTCAAAAATTAACTTTCTGCGACGGTTCGGAAAATTCGTCGGAAATCCGCGGAAATCCGTCGGAAAATCCGAATTTTCACCACAAAACTTGCTGTGACGGAACGGAAAATCCGCCGGTAATCCGGCGGATAATCCGGTTAGGCTGTTTTGCATTTTTTCATATTTTAAGTGCTGTAAAAATTCTAGAAAAATTGTATTTAAATACTGTGTTAATTTAGCTAATTTATTATAATTTTTTCAGCATTTAATAAGTACTTTTGGTATTTTATAAAAATAGAAAAACAGAGCTCATTTTCAGGATACCTATGTTTGTTGATTTTTAATAAAGGTTTATGAAGGTTTATAAATTCCAGAAAAATTAGTATAAATTCTTATAATTAACAAGGATCATTTTGGTGCTTTATTTTATATAAAATTGAGCATTTTGTCTATCTCAAAAGTTGTTAGAACACAATGTACAGTTGATTTATTTATTGATTAATTACGACTTGCGACTTTTTGTATTGTTTTGAGTTATTGTAGTATTGGACCACCCGCTACACTAGTGTAATGTTGAACATAGCTTAGAACTGAGTTTGTATATCATTATTGACAGGATACCGGACATCTATATCTTCGTACTAGTATTCTTGCTTTGCTCGAGGCAAGTACTTTCTACGAACTTTACATGTTGTTACATAAATGAACTACAAAACCCACCATGTTAAATACTGACCCTTGGGGTAGCAAGTTAAAACGTCACATGTTGTACTTTCCATTACTACCATGCTTAGAACAGTCTTGATGTATCTCTTACATGATTTAGAATATGGGTTATGGGGAAACTATTAGTAGCGTACGTGATCATGCCCCCCTACTCGTATGTACGTACCGAGCAAGGTTGACATTTTATGTATACCTTGTCGTAGGCACATCAGCTGTATTTGTACGTATGTACATCTATCGCTTATTTTACTTGTACGTATGTACATTTATTTACATTGTACCTCGGTACATTGTACATCTATTGACCGATCACGTACTTGCTACAGTTTTAAACATTACATATACATCTGTCTTTATGACATATGTGTCCTTGCCATGATAGACTATGTGATGCCATGCTTTCCAGTTATTCCTCTCATGTTCATTTCCATGTTTCATATGCTAGTTTGCTAGATTTAGTACTTGCCCCCGTCCTGACAGGATAACGTTGTAGGTGTCCTTACTGAGGAGGAGTTACTCTGCGACTCATACTATGGAGTTACTGCCGAGGACCCGGCTCTGCTTTACGAGGATGTTCCTGCAGGGAACCTCGCCTAGTTGTCTTTTGTTTACTTAGACTTTTGAGAGTAGACATGTATTAGACTACATCATTTTGTAACTGGACATGTATCCAGTTTTACATTTCAGTTCACTTGTACTTGGATATTTTACTATATACGACGACTTTTGTGTTTGGAGCATTTATGATTCTTCTTCACTTATAGAACTGTTAGCACATTTAGTCTTATCCTGTTGTCTTTAGAACAGCTTACTACGTTTTATCTCAACGTAGGCTGGACATGACTCGGCCTGGCCCAACAATTTGGGTAGCGGGTCGTGACACCCGAATATACGGATACGAACACGTGGGCCACGCCCAACCTACGCCGCAGTATCGGTGGTAGAACGCTGTCTAGTACCCAATAAGTATACACTACAACTAGAAGGTCCATGAACTACCAATGTACTCAATCACAACCCAACATCTAAAGAAGATAAGACAGGAAAGATAACTAAGGCACAAGAACAATAGAAACTATGAGAAGGAATCATAAGACAGGAAAATAAAGAAGGAAAAATAAGACAAACTAAGGATAACTACCAGGCAACTCACATAGAAGAATAGTGAGATCCACCTCAGCTAGCAACGTCATGAAGTCCAATAATGGCATAACAACTCCTAAAATATTGTCAACATATCCAGTCAGGATGGAACGAGTACATAAACTAACAACAGTTTCATAGTATTGACAAATGCTGTAAGAGACAATCATAATGGAATACAAGATGATATATCAAGAATGTAAGTAAAACATGATATATAAACTAAAAATCATGTCAAGGTGAAACATGCAGGGAAAGTAAGCTGAACTGTAATATGTAACTGATGTAATAAATGTAAAATGTGCCTCGAATATTATAGCATAATGTGATCGGTATGGGTCAAGATCAGGCTTTCAGCCGACCGGCTACAAGTACGTGGACTCGGCCCGGCCGGGATAGCAAGCTATGGAGCAAGTAGTAGCACAGGTCAGGCTATACCCATCGTGAGGTGAGGGTATAGCTATGATACAAGTAGTAACTCAAGATGGGCATTGATCACACTATCTATAAAATTCCCCATTCTCCGAATAGTATACGGATCCGGACATAGCACGTCATGGCACGAGATTCCCTAAGAAGGTAGCTACTCCTTCTCAGGAATCGGTGTCAATACAAGTACAAGAACAAGATCGAGCAAGTACCAGTATCCCAAGAAAATCGAAGAATGACATCTTATGACAGGAATCCGGTATATACTAGTCCGTGTACCATCGTGACGAGAATCAAGTAAAACACTATAACTGAATCGGATACAGAAAATATCAAGACAAGGAACTACTATCAGAGAATGTACTCGCCTGCGGTCCTGAGCTGTCAAATGGGGTCGATGCTCAGAGTGATGCCACAGACCTAAAGATAAGATATATAAAGCTAATTAGGGTTCAACAGTGTTAGGCTTGATTAATCTAGGTCAATCTCAGTCCACTAAGTCAAACTAGGTTGCACTGAGTCAGACTAGGTTAAACTAGGTCACAGGAAGTCAAATCAAGTCAAACTAGGTCAAACTAGGTCAATGGTTGACTTACAGTTGACTTTTAGTCAACTGGTCAACTCTAGGTTAAACTAGGTCAAATGTTGACTCTACTTTGACGTTCAGTCAAAGCAGTCAACCATGGTCAAACAAGGTCAAGGCTAGTCTCTATAAACATCTACAGGGTCAACATATCAATTCCAGTGATGGTGAAATCATTGGAATCGATGGATCTCAAAGTACCACAAAAAGAGAAAGATTATAATAATAGGGTAAAAACCTACAGATGTTGTCGGATGGTGAAACAACCATCACCAACGTGTCTAGAATGGTCAAATTAGCTAGGATAGCCTATCCATAAGTCCAATTTGGACACAGGGACAAAAAGGTAATTTCGGGTCAAAATAGTGTCTGTGTCGGACCCATTTTGTACCGAAAAATGTGCCAAAATAAAAGTGCACTAAACCTAACAAATTATATGTCCACGAATCCAGAATGACGATACGAACTCAACGGTATATCTGAAATTGGATTCCGATGACCCGATCTCAGATTGGTCCGTTGATCCGGATATTGGAATCCAATTTGCACGAAAAAGCATGTCGGAGCCAATATCCTCAAAACTTAGTAAATTATATGTCAACGAGTCTAGAATGACGATACGAACCTAACGGTATATCCAGAATTGGATTCTGATGAGCCGATCTCAAAATGACCCGTTGACCCGGATATTGGTATCCGGCTTGCATCGAAATGCGTGTCGAAACTAATGTCCACTAAAACCTAGCAAATTATATATCAATGAGTCCAGAATGACGATACGAACTCAACGGTATATCCGAAATTGGATTCCGATGAGCCGACGTCAGAAAGTCCTGTTAACCTGGACTATGGGGTCCGCTTTGCACCGAAATGCGTGCCAGGGCCCACGTCCTCCAAATCAAGCAAACGTTATATGAAAACGTGCCAGAACGACGCCACGAGTCTACTGGTGGTGTCAGAAATTGAATCCGGAGTCCCGGGTTCAAAAATAGAATTTAACAACTTAGAAATTAAGAATTCGGACGGCCAACTTTGGCGTCGAATTCAACCAACCAAACGTGCTCATAATAAAACGAAACTGGAGGGGTAGGAAGGTTATAACAGCTATGCACTGGAACTGATGGCACACCAGACGGAGCTGCGATGGAGGAGATACGAGCTGACGAAGTCGGCTCTACGAAACTGTCCAAAAATAACACAATTTAAACGGTCAACTTGGTGGCCGGTTTTGATGTATCAAACGATAAAATTAACGGACGAAAATTGAGGGGAGTGAAGATGGATATATCGAGATTGTGACAGAGCGAAGAAATTACCGATACAACGGTCGAATTTTCCAAAAAATGCGTGTGAAGTTACTGCGATGGAACGCCATTTCCGGATCCATTCCGAGCTCATGCCGACGGAAACCCGTGCCAAACGCACGAAACGCCTAGGCGGCACGTCCCGAAGGACGGTGGCCGCCACGGAAAGTTATGCCCAGGCCGGGGGTGGGGCCACGGTGGTGGTAGTCGACGGCAGCACCGTACGGCGGCGCGCAACGGCGGCCTGCGCACGCGCACACAGTGCGCTGCTGCGGCTACTGCTGCTGCTGTGCTGCTGCGTGCAGGCGCACGCGCGCGTGGCGGCGGCGGTGCTGGCCTGGCACGGCGACGGCGGCCGTGGGCACGTCGAGGGTGTACGTCGGTTTGATGAGGGTGGTGGTGGTTGTAATAAATGGTGATGGTGTTATGAGGGTGGTGGTGATGGAGGAAGAAGGAGGAGAGGGAAGAGGAAGATGGAGAGGAGCTCGGCCAGCCATGGGGGCTCGGCCAAGGGCTGTGTGGAGCTCGGCTAAATGTTGTTGATGGTGGTGGTGTGTGTGTGTGAGTTTGTGAGGAAATAAAAGAGAGAGAGAGAATGAGTTTTGTTTGTGTGTGTGTAATAATATGTATAAAGAGAGAGAGAAAGAAGAAGTAGAGAGAGGGGGGGGGGGGGGTGCTCGGCACATGGGGGTAGCTGATGGTGATAGAGGAGTGTGTGTGTAGGTGAGAAGATATATATATATATATATATATATATATATATATATATATATATATATATATATTATATATAAATATGTGTGATATATGTGTATGGGAGTGAAGTGAGATATTTAGAGAGAGAGAGATAGATGAATATTTAAAAAAAGGGGAAGAGAGAAGGAGGTCGGCTGCTAGGGGGGCTTGTGTGTAGAGAAGAGAGAGATTTAAATGTAGAGAGAGAGCATTATATATATATATGTATATATAATAGAGAGAGAAATAGATATTTCAATGTAAAGAGATATTTTTTTGAGTAGAAGAAAAAGGAGAAATATCAGTGGGGTATATGGGTAGACATGATAGGGCATACATGGAGCTTGGGTTCGGGTTCGGTCGAGCCGGGTCGGGTCAAAATCGAACATGGTACAATATTTGAATTAAAATAGGTATTTATGATCATGGGAAAATAAGTAGCATGTGGGGACTCAAATAAGTGGGACAGAAGCGTCATGCGGGTTGTAGGCTTCGTGTGGACCATGTCCATATTTTGGGTCGACTAGGTTGGATCGATGTCGGGTCCCGAAATTAAATTGGAAGCCAGGTCACAAATTACGGTGGATAATTAATTGGCCTAAATTGACCCAAAAGTTGTACGAAAAATGAAGCACAAGATTGTGTGTCTGAGTGGGACACGAAGGTCATGGGTAAAGAGTGTCTCGAGTAGATCATGCATGAGAAGTTGGTTTCAAGGAAAAGACTAGTCTGGTGCTCCTAAATTAAAAGTCATGGTAACGTGCATATGATGATCAAGGAAAAGAGTGGGAATTCAATTAATAATTAAATGGTCTAAATTGACCCGAACTTGCGCAAAGCAAAAAGAGTACAAGGGAACAAGTTCGAGTGGGACACAAAATATCAATGTGAAGATAATCTCATCTACTACAAACTTCAAGAAGAAAGTTTCCAGAGACTGGCATCCCTGATGCTCTAGAATTCCAAGTCACGGTAAAGAGCATTTAATGATCAAAATTAATTAAATAAAATGAATTATCGAGAATAAATTATTTAGAAAATTCGAAAATAAATCCCAAAAATTTAGGGGGCTTACAACAATGATGAAAGAACATCATGACATGCTAACTGGGGGGCATTCTGGTGTATTGAAGACTCTACACAGGTTGAAAAGAGGGTGTCACTGGAAAGGAATGAAAAATAATGTTAAGAGGTATGTGCAATCTTGTGAAATCTGCCAAAGAAATAAACATGAAAATTATCTCCTGCAGGATTATTAAACCCTCTGCCAATTCCTGAGAGAGTATGGAAAGATATCTCTATGGAGTCATTGAGGGCTACCAAAAAGCCATCACAAAACCACTATATTTGTAGTAGTGGACAGGCTATCAAAATACATACACTTGTTTGCTCTGAAACACCCTTTTACTGCTGCTATAGTGGCTCAGACCTTTGTGGATGGAGTTTTCAAGTTGCATGGCATGCCTAAATCTGTGGTGAGTGATAGGGACCCTCTTTTTACAAGTCAGTTTTGGAAGGAGTTTTTTAAACTGCAGGGAGCTCAGTTGAAGTACTCAACTGCTTACCATCCTCAGTCTGATGGTCAGACAGAAGTGACAAATAGGTGTGTTGAGGCCTACTTAAGGTGCTTTTGTAATCACAAACCAAAGGAATGGAGCCAATTGTTACCTTGGGCAGAATATTGGTTTAACACAAATTGGCACACATCTACTAAAACTACTCCTTTTGAAGTTTTATATGGCAGGCCTCCCCCTAACATTCTGACTTATGTTCCTGATATGGAACAAGACAGAGAAGTGGCCCAAGCTTTAGCAAACAGGGATCAGGCCTTACAAATACTGAAGGATAACCTGATTCTTGCCCAAGATAGAATGAAAAAGTTTGCAGATTTACACAGAACTGACAGAAGCTTTGAAGTGGAAGATAGGGTATACTTAAAGCTACAACCCTATAGACAAATTTTTGTGGGACAGAGAAGGCCTCAGAAGCTCTCTCCCAAATATTATGGACCTTATCAAGTTTTGGAGAAGATTGGGCATGTGGCTTATAAACTCGATCTTCTACCTAAAGCAATGATTCACCCAGTGTTTCATGTGTCACAGTTAAAGAAGCACATTAGTCAGAGGCTGGAGATTCAGACAAGGGTGCCAAGTTCTTCTGAAGAGACCATCTTTGAGCCAGAGTGGATAGTAGACAGGAGATTGGTGAAGAAGAAGAACAGAGCTGCAGTGGACCTACTGGTCCAATGGAAAGACATGGGAAATCAAACCTGGGTTCCCTATGAGGAATTCACCAGAACTTATCCTCACTTTGACCTTGAGGCAAGGTCAAAATAAGGGGGAGGTATTGATAAGACTCCATCTTAGCTCACTCACATACAGCTGTTGCAACTGTTAAACTAGCCAGCCAACTGCTAAACCAGCCAGCTCCAGCCAACCTGGACCTGCAACTGAAGAAGTACGATCAACAATTAGTTAGAAGAAAAGCTGACTCAGCATACTGAGTCAGCAACATTGTAACTGTTCCTAACTACCTAAATACTACTAAGGAATGTAAGAGCTGTAGAGAAATGTATGCTACTTTCCTGCAAAATTTCCTTTGAATAAAATAGTACAGCTTCTTCTTCTTCATCTTCATTTTCTCGATTCTTCACTGAGGGTTTCTCGAGGAAGCCATGGCTTCCCAAGCTCCAACTCCTTCCAATTCAAGTGTGAATGGAAGAGGAGTTAACAATATTGTCCTCATCTTGCTCTTTTCTCTTGTAAATCTCAATAATTATTTATTTTGCTACAAAGTAGGATTTTAGAGAATGAGTTCTTCCAAATTAGAGAAATTGGTTTCCTAGTTGATAAGCGAATGGGTGCTTCCAAACTAAAGAGATGGATTTTGTGTTTACAAGTACTATAATTATTATCCAAATTAAAAGTTTTATATCTCTCAATTTTTTTTATTCGTTTCTTTAATATAATTATTTAGAGTAGGACGATGAGATTATATAGATACTTTTTAATTCTTTTTTTGGGCTTAAATTAGGGAAAAACTAGGTTAAAAAGGGAGAAAGGAGGATGAGATTATTAGATTTTTTAATTCTTTATAGGAGAAAACAAGGTTAAAAAAAGGAAAAATGAGGAGGATGAGTTATATAGATAATTTTTGTTTTTGGCTTAGATTGGAGGAAAACTAGGTTAAAAGAGGGGACAAATGGTGAGGAAGATTGGGATAAATGGTAAAAATATTGTTGGGTGCGGCTATATGCAGCCCATGACTTTCTAAGCACACCCCATTTAATTTAAGTTGAAAATAAGATTAATGTTAAAAGACTCATATACCCATATGACCTTTCTATCACATCCCACCATCCTCATTTTTCTTCCTTCTTTCATTTTCACATTCTTCTCCAACTCAACCCCAAAACCCTAGAAAAATTCTACTTTGAAATTGTGAAGAAGGCATCATGGAGGAAGGAAGTCCACTTCAAAGACACAATCCTTCTTTCTCAGTTTGAAGCATTGTATTTGAATCGTTGAACCAAAAAAAAAAATTCCACGATAAGCACGATCAACACAGGTCGAACGGAACACTGTCTGCTCGACTTGTGTCGGCCGAACATTACATGTTCTGTTCGACTGGTCGAATTGAAAAAACATGTTTGATCGAGGAAAGTCGAACATATATAGGACAGTTCGTCGTGTAATGGTCGAACAGTAGAGCTTTGTCCGACTAGTTGTGGTCGAACATTGTGTTTTTTATTTAATTTTTGTTCGACCAGCTTTGGTCGAACGTTAGCAAAGAAGTTCGACTGTCGTGGGTCGAACTCCAGTTCGAGCACTCGACAAACCAGGCTCGAACAGAACCGTAAAAACCCAAAAAAGATTCGAAATTTATTTTGTTTTCACACGATTGAAAGGATTTGAAAAACCTAGCAGTGATCCTAAGCGAAAAATTCTAGTAGTGATCTTGGAATTGGTCTTGGGAGCAGAAGGGATCGGAGAGGAGGGGGCCGATCGATTGGAGAGAGGAGAGTAGAGAGGTTAAAATGATTTGGGGGTGTGCATAGGAATGATAGATATAGTTTAGGTTATAATAGAAAAGGATATTTTGGTCATTTGATGGGGTGTACTTAGCATTTATGCTTTTTTAATCAATTAAAATGTGGTGTACTTAGCACTTGGGGTATGCTAAGTAAGTCACGGGGTGCGTATAGCTGCAGCCAATATTGTTTCGGATAATTAATATTAACAAAATTTTCTTTTGGAATGAATTATGATTACGTGAGGGACTCATAACTCCATTTAAAATGACTTGAGGGGGTTTTTAAGCAATAAAGATCTAGGAGACTTTAAAAATAGTAAATTTAAGGAACTTATATACAAAAAAACCTTCAAATAAAAAACAAACATCACTAAAATGTTGGTCAATACTGCAAAAACTAAAATGTTGGTTAATACTGCAAAAACTCCGGTCTATCAAGTGAAGTAATTTTTTCTTTACAATATTCACATAAGAAGTAATTATTATTTTTCAATCCAAACATTGTATGAATATTCGAGACTTAATTTTAGATTATAAAAGGAGTAGGGATGGCAATAGGGTGGGTCGGGGGCGGGGATCATATCCCTCATCCCTGTCCCCGAGTAGTGTTCGAATCCCCGTCCCCGTCCCCATCCCCGGTCAGGTTTAAATTTTTATCCCCATCCCCGTCCCCGTTTAACAATGTACTCCCCGTTCCCGTCCCCCGCCCCATTAACTTTTTTGGGATCGAATTTTTTCGTCCCTGTATGCTGTCCCATTAATAATTTTTCTGTATAGTATAAACTACTTCATTCCAATTTTTTTTACAAGACATGTTGATAAAACATTGCTTTAATAAAAATTATATCTAGTACTACATAGATCATGAACTCGTACAAATATGTTGCACATATCAGTATAAGTAATCGGGGTCGGGGATTTATCGGGACGGGGAGTATAATACCCATACCCGGCCCCCAGTACGATCAAAGATTTTGCTTAATCCCCATTCCCGTCCCCATCCCCGTTTCTATATCCCCAAACCCGTCCTCGTCGGGAAAAAAAAGTCGGGTCCCCGTCGGGTTCGGAGGAATTTGCCATCCCTAAAAGGGAGTATACAATTATAGGTTATAAAGAGGAGATTATATAGGAAGAGAGTATAAATGTAGATTACAAAGAGGAGAGTATATAGTGGAAGAAAGTACAAAGTTAGCATCAATTTCTTAAAAAAAAGAAAGCTAATCTGAAGCATAACTTTATGCTTTATACCTTATAGCAAACAAATAAATCATGTCCATAAAACTTAGTCTCCGGTAAAAAAAAAATATTTTAGAGCATAATTTTATATCAAATATTTTCAAAATTTTAAGTCTTATTCTTCTATTAAATTTTTTATTTGTCCATTCATATAGGAAACAACATCTATTAGAAAAACCAGAACACATAAACAAAATGTTATTGGTTTCTCAAAACAAAAGAATATTACGATGGTTGAAAACAATCCACAAATTACATGTAAATGTTCACTCATATTAGATTTAATTTTCTTTAAATATTACATTACATTTAATTTATTTTAGAAAATAAAATATTATATTTACATTCAAAACACATGTTTATATTGCATTTGATTTCGTAAAATTATTATTAGCTTCCATTAAAAAGAAAGATATGTTATAACATAATCTTTAGCGATATAGCTCTTATAATATTCTCATTTTGATTTTCTCCAATATTTTATTTTATAAAATTTAAATAATTAATTATTTTATATTAGATAATGTAATCAACCAATATTCCATTTATAAATTTCAAATAATTTACTTTTTGTTATTAGTTAATCTAGTCAAAATAGTATTGAAGTGAAATATAAATGAAGACGGACTTAAATTTATATTTATAAATATTTTTCGTGTCATGCATGTAACATGATAACGGAAAAAACTTTGATACAGTAGGGGGTATCAAAATTTTGATACCCCTATGTATGACATGTGGGCCCCTCCTGCTTTATAAAACGTGTACACATATATATATACACATAAATTTTGAGAGGACCCACATGTCATACATAGGGGGATCAAAACTTTGATACCCCCTACTGTATCAAAGTTTCTCCCATGATAACTACTATCGAGCACGGAGAAAACTTTGATACAGTAGGCTGTATCAAAGTTTTGATACAGCCTCTGTATGACAGGTGGGCCTTTCCTCTTTTTTCGTAAATCGTGTAAACAAATATATAGGAGGGCCCACCTGTCATACAGAGGCTATATCAAAACTTTGATACAGCCATCTGTATCAAAGTTTAGCTCATCGAGCACTATTTATTACTGTCATACACACTATTCATTATTCATTACTGTCATGCACTGGAGGCCAGAGGAGGCATTGATGGCTCTACGTCCATAACTTTGTTTTAGGTTTATGACTAAATTAAAAAAAATAAATAATATTGAAGCTATAATCTTCTAAACCTTTCGTATTCGTTCCTGTTTTGCTTAAGTAGTTTCTTTTCGATTTGTTGGAAAAGAAGCACAGATTTTTTTTTCCAAACTAGAGAGTACCTGCGAGAGAAACCGATCAATACAATGTACGAACCAAACAACAAAACACAATCCATGCAGATACAGAGAATTTTTGACGTGGAAAATCTTTGCGGGAAAAACTACGAGACGATCGGAGTCCAACCCTTGAGAAGCTTTCACTAAGGAAATAAATGAGTACACCCTCTATAAACTTCTCTCGATCCAACACGGATCCTCACAACACTTGGAAGTAAGAAATATTGATTACAAGGCTACGAAGAACAAAGACGACGAGTAGAGATTATCCGAACACGGTCCTCCTTCGAAAAATGCCCTTCAATCCTCCTTCTTCTCTCCCAAAGTTGCAATGACACTCTTGCCTCCTTTCTTTTTCTCTCCGTTGTGTGTGATTAGGGTTAGAAAAAATATATGTAAACCCCCTAATCCTGCAGCAAAATCTAGACCGTAGGATACGATCCAACGGTGTAAAAATACCCTAAAATTAGCTTCAGTCCGACGACACAGAGTTCGGGTGGAACTCTGTGTGGGAAAGCCAGAACAGTTCTTGACACAAGGGGACAGAACTCGGCCTGAGTTCTGCCTCTCCTGTTCTAGTATGCCGTATAGTGGCTCCCGAGATTCTCCTCCGTCTTCGAATGGCCTCGTCACCTTCCCGAGTTTCTCTGACATACAGACGGCGCTCGTCGCACTCCGAGGTCTTCTCCACATAGGTTAGGAACTCCATCCACTCCAACATTTTTTTCCCTTACAACTATGTGGAGGGGATCGTCATTCCGACGATCTGCCTGCAGAACTCAAACTTTTTCCTTGGTAGAATCATGGTGAACATATCAGCTCCGTTATCATCTGTATGAACCTTCTCAAGCTTCGCGTCCTTCTTCTCAACCACATCCCATATCCAATGATACTGAGTCTCAATGTGCTTGGACTGGCTATGAAAGGTCTGATTCTTTACAAGGTGAAAATATTCTGACTATCGTAAAACAAAGTATACTTCTCTTGTTTCAGCCCCATTTCCTACAACAGCTTTTTCATCCACAGCAACTCCTTGTAAGCCTCCGTCGCCGTAATGTACTCCGTCTCTGTCGTCGACAAGACAACACACTTCTGCAACCGTGACTGCCACGATACTGCTCCTCCAACAAACATTATCACATGGCCCGAAGTCGATTGCCTCGTGTCTACATCTCCAGCCATATCAGCGTCGGTATACCCAACCAGCTTCGACTCGTCACCACCAAAAGAAAGTCTCCAATCGACAGTGCCCTGAAGATATCGTGGGATCCACTTGATCGCACTTCAATGTACCCTTCCAGGATTTGAAAGATACACTACCAAAATAAGTCATATTACCGACGAAATTAGCGACGTTTATTGAAAACGTCGCTACCATTGAGGGACTTAGCGATGCATAAATAAAACGTCGCTGATCGTCGCTATCAACGACGATCAGCGACGTTACTGCGACGTCTTTTAAGTTAAAAAAAACGTTGCTGATAAATCGGTGAACGTCGCTAATTTGACTAGTAATAGCGACATTTACCGACGTAAGTGTTTTTACGTCGCTCATATCAAATAATAGCGACGTTTACCGACGTCTTTAGTTACGTCGCTAATATTTTTAATATAGGATTCTGGCTTCATTTCTTCTCCCACCCGTTCTCCAAAAATTTCAAACCCCCTCGTTCGACCACCGTGCGCCTCGCCCTTCGCCGGAGCCCGACGTCCACCACCTCCAGCCACCTCTACCACCTCTAGCCATCGTTGCTCCCCCTCGCCATCGCCGGAGCCCGTTAATCGTTTGCCGACCCCTCCCTCTCTACTAGGCTTTTCTCCTCTCTGGCTACCCTTCGTTGGTCCACGCCCCTCCCCTCCTGTCCCCCCGTTGATCAGGTAAACCCTAACCCTAATCGGACACACATACACACGGACACAGACAAACACATATATACGGACACAGACGGACACAGACGGACACATACACACACACACGGGGAACAAGTATATTGAATTTGGAGTGTTTCTACTCAGAATTCTGTTTTGAGTCTCGAGTTCATTTTCGTAAACGATAATTGGATGGGGGATGGTTGTGTCCGTGTCCAGATAGCTCGTGATGCAGTCGGGTCGTATCCTAATTAATTGGTGTGTGCAGTGGAGTGTCGGGTGCTAGAGGTCATCTGGAATCAGGGGGGTGTGCGTGGCGTACCGGGATGGGAGTCGACCATGGCGGGAAGGAGATTGATTCTGGGATTTAATACAGTAGAAATATTTATGTTTTGTTAGCTTGTTAATGATTTACTGCAATAGAGTTGTATATGTTCCCATTCAATGTGATTAGAGAAGTACTAGACCATAGCTGATAGAGTTGGAAGACTTCATATTCAATGGAAAGCTATGGTATTTAGCTCGGCTAGCTACTGTGACCTATGATATGTTGAGATATATTCTAATTTATGGGTTCTATGTATAGATGGTGAGTATGTTATATTTGTGTGCTAACACAGTCTAAATATTAGTGTTATTTTATATGTGGTAAAGAGTTTTTGGCATGTATCGATAGAGAAATGAAAGAGGTTACTCAAAATAATTGTCAGTTTGAGATAGTTGCATGAATAGGTGGTCTGCTAATATTATTGATATATTTCCAAGAATGTAGTTTATGTTTAGATTCTTATAGAAATGCACACTCATATTTGTGTCATAATAGGTAATTTTGATATCTAATACTAAGGAGTATCCTAGTACCTACAGTGTATAGAGTATCCTAGAAGTGTAGGTATGATTGGTATATCGTATTACATAGAGTATATAAAGTATCCTTTCGGTCTATAAGAGTTACTTCACTCATTTTGTTAAGACAAGTAAACTTTTTAAATGTTGACGGTATATACCGTCAATATTTGGTTTTACCTTGTAGCTACAGGTAGTTGCTTGTATTTTGCCTTATAACTTGGCCTTTGGCCTGTGCTTGAGCAGTGGGACTTCCAGGTTAGGGTGTTAGTTCATGATTAGCATTATTTAGATATTAATTTCAGTTAAAGGGTTAGTTTAGATTAGGATATTAGTTTATGTTAGAAGGAATATGAGAGTTAGTAGATGTTAAAGTAGGATATTAATTTATTAGTTAGGATAGATAGTTTGAGTTAGGATACTGCTCAAGCACAGGCCAAAGGGTCGATATTGGATATTAATTTGAAAAGTTTTACCTTTCTTGACAAACTGGGTGAAGTAACTCTTGTAGACCCAAAGGGTCGATATTGGACAGTTGGTGTCGTGTACTCCTACAAGTACAATTATACCTCGACAGACACCTTTTTTATAAGAGGTTGGGGAGAAATTGGGATGAGTATTAGAATCGGTATCGGATTAGTATCGACCGTATCGGATTAGTATCGGCCGTATGTACTTAGTGTCGTGTACTCCTATAAGTACAATTATACCTCGACTGTATGTACTTAGTATCGACCGTATCGGATTAGTATCGGTCTATCGATACGACACTTTGACACAAGACTGTTGTTTAGTCCCAACACAGTTTTTTGTTTCTTCCTTCA
>JANAVB010014718.1:0-24470 GCA_029216955.1 Iris pallida
GGTGCTCTAGCTAAGGACATTCCTTCCTTCGTGATGATTTCTCTTGGATCCGTCACTTGCTCTCGCTTGCTCAATTTTTTTCTTGTATATTTTTCCATATTAATTTTGTTGGTAGTAGATTTGTCTCCGCCCAACTATTGTATACATGACAAACTCAAAGTTGCTTTTATATCATTATTTATCTTCGTGGATGAGATTTAGTGTCTTGGCTTTCTACATTTACAGCTTATGTATACATATGAGCCGTATATTTACTCGTATATATACAGCTGGCATGTCTACGTTCCTAGTCCTACGCATTTTGGGACTGGGACGTTACATGTTTTTGTGGTGGCCCATGCAGGTCAATTTTACCGTTTCGGTTGCATGACTGCTCCGAACGGGCCTGCAATATAGGATTAGAATATAGGAATCTCATCCACATACTTGATCACCTTCCTTGACCTTTCTTGATTTCTATATTCCGACTTCCGTGATCTCCCTTGATTTTTGCATCTTGCTTGAACTCTTTCTACCAACACCCTATCATCTCGTGCTTAAACATGGTTAGAAAGATGACTACACTTTATACTTATTGGTCAACCCTATGGCTAGAAGGATTACATTGGCAATTAGAATACATGGAGACGTTAACCACGTTATAAATGCATTTTTGAAAGTATGTTTTTATAAAGTTTGGTAGTTGTGATATTACCAAGTTCGAGAGAATTTTTTTTTTGGGATTTCCAAGTAGTGATCACCAGAGGATTTATAGGATTTTTATACTTCCGAAAAATATTGGAATCTACGCACAATTGATTTAAGAAATTGTTTTGATTTTCGAATTTTGATATTTATGATCTATTGGATTATAGTTGTACATCTTTGAGCAAATATAAAACTGATTTCAATTTCAAGTTGTAATATTTATGATTTATTGAATTATAGTTATACGTCTTTGAACAGTTATAAATTTGGTTTGAAAATGATCTTGGATTTTAAATATAGCAGTAGAAATTATTCTCGTGCAACTTACGATTAGTATGTTTCTTAAATTTCAAATTTTAATTGGAAGCAGCAAATTTTTTATTTTGGGTTTAAAATATTTTGAAGATATAAAAATAATTTTGAGGAAAATTTTCAAATTTTAAATTGTGGCATGTGATTTATGATTTACAAATCTATTTAGATTTTGAGTAAACAGGTTTTGATTGAGATTATCAATAAATTGGCAAAAAAAAATTATCATGTTGTGGGATTAGGGTTGATAAGTGCATTAAGATATGGAACTTCAATTTTGAGATTGTTTTTCTTGCTAAGAGTCTTTCTGTAGTTATTTGAAAATTTTTGGGTTTTAAAATTTTGATTGATTATGAGATTTTTATGGATTCGTGAATTATGAACTCTTGATTTCAATAGTTGGATTTGAACGTTAAGTTTTGGAAAAAGTTAGTAGTAACATGGTAAAAGTTTACTTTGAGATTATTAAAGGAAATGAAATTGTTAGCCATAATCTAATTGGGCAGCTTAGAGTAAATACAATTTTGGTGGTTTATTGTTTTTAAAAATTTTATTAAGAGACTTTTTGAGGAAACTCCAGTTAAATTTTTTACCACTAAGATAACTCTAATGAGTTAGGAGTATTCCATACTAATTGCCATATCCCTTACGTCCATGATAGTAGTGTACATGCAAGTGTTGTTAGTCATCTCCAAGATCATATGGTTATATTCCAATCTTGACTCCCTCGACATTCCCTCAAATCTAGATTTTATCGTGACTTTCTAACCATTTGAAACTTGAGAAATAATTGGATTGTTCCTTGATCATACCCCATCAAGTGGCTGTCATATCTCTAGAAATGGTATTCCTAACTTATTTTGTCTTGATCTACTAGAATCTGAATTATCATTATTTCATACGTTAACTTGGTCATTTATTTTGTGCGTTAACCATTATTTCATGAATTCCCACTTTCTATTTAAATTCTTTTGTGTCCCTTACCGTGGCTTGAATATTTGGAGTACAATACTAGACTTTTTCAGCCAACAAATTTTATAACAAGACATAGACGAGCCCACCTTATGTAGGTATATCACGTGCCACTAAAACACGTCTCCTTGTACTCTAATTTCATGTTACGACTTTCGGGTCAAAAAGACTGGACTCTAATCCCTACCGTGAAACCAATATACTTTTTAACTATAGATGAGACTCGACCTCGACTCAATTCTTTCGACCCGATATATGATTTTGTCCTACTCAATTCCTAACATGCTTAACCTTGCATTTTATCTTGATTGCTGGACCTATCACACCATTAGTTTAATTCTTGTAAGTTGGGTAGAATATCTCACTACCTAACAAACCCTTTTTCCTAGTGAACCATATTGATAAGTTCATTTGGACTATAACACTTAGAGGACCCTAACTTATCTAGTCAACCAAGCCGACTGCATGGGCCCAAATTTCGGGCGAAACATAGATTTTATAAGATCATGGACTATTTGATTTCTTTCATCATTACCCTTACTTATTATTTTATCTACCTATGATGCTAAAATAGCTTAGCTTTGCAAGCTTATTCTTTATCAAGCTTGATCAGGATATGTTTAATGTGGGCGCCCACTAATACATTGTCTATTCAGAACCGACGTATTATGGTCTGATCAACCATAGTGCACTTGGTTCGCCTTTTGTATTGTTCAACGTGGATAGAGACATAGTTAAACCTGGCCCTAGAGTCTCATCCGCGACTACCTTGACAATTCTGCCTGAAAATTTTCCATCATCGTTGAACCACATATTGGTATTCAAGACATACTTTTTGAACTCTGTTGGATTTGCCTTTTAACTATTCTAGACAAAGCTTGCGATTGATAGATAGACCAAACCCTTCTCCTGTGACCATGATATTTGTATATACTTGGGGATAGTTAACCACTGACCAACCAATATGACTATATCCCCGTCTAGAGCTACTTGCCTTTTCTCGACCTTAGAATCAACTTTCATGACCTTTTTGAAATTTGAAGATGATACAACTCTAAACCTAGACGACCCTATATCCTCTATCATGACCCCTAATCACTTAAATGATTCCTATCATTCTTTCATTCGTGCCCTCAACCTAGACACTTACCATACAATCTTCTTCGAAGTGCCCTATTCCCCAAGTCCCTAGAATATCCACTTAAGCTACTTCCATCGTACTATCATGATTTTTTACCTTGACTAGCAACCCTCGTTCAATTCCAAAATCGTGAATTATTTCGTCGTAATCAGAATCACGATTTTCTAAAGCATATTTGTCGTTTCATTGCCTCGCCCAATTATTTGTGTTACCACCCTCGTACCTTCTCACCCCCTACTTATTCTTAATTTCGAGGACGAAATTCTTGTAAGTTGGGTAGGATGTAAACCCCCTAAATTTTTACTATAATTTTTTTATATAAATTTGGTTTTAAAATTTTTTGCCTTGTATTGTATATGTGCGAGGCACATATTTTTGTAAAACATTTTTATTAGAGATTTTATTTATATAGAAGAAATTTTAGTTTTCAAAATTATATGATAAATATTTTTATTTGTATAACAGATTTATTTGTTCGTTGTTTAAAAATAAGTAGAGATTTGAAAATTTTGGGTTATAAGAAATATGTTCCAAATATTTTGCAAAATTTAGAATTTATTATTAACATATTTTTTAATTATAAAGGCTAATTTATGATTAAATATTTTAAGTAATTATCTTGATTTTCGAAATTTATTTATTGTTATATTTTAATATTATGAAAAAGATATTTATATTTTTGTTTTTGAATTATTTTGATAATTTAAATTGGAAAAGATTTTATTAGCCTTATTTTAAATAGCTTTTAAGTTAAAGATAAGTTTTATTTATATTGAATTGGATTTTTGAATTGATTTGAATTAATATGGAATTTATCCATTGGGGAATTTAAACATCTCAATACCTAATCCTTATCCTAATGGGAATTCCCACCTCCTATAAAAGGAGAGGTACTCCTCCATAATTCCACAACCAACATATGTGCATCGTGCCCGTGCCCAGCTTCTTATTCCAATATCCTCTACATATACATTTTTTTCAACGTGTCGACAACCCCGACACAAATAATTCCTAAACCTAATACTGCCACTCCTCCCTGTCGTCTCCAACTCTGCCTTCGCCATCTTCTCCTGGCCTCCAACGGCCAGTACCAGCCTACAACATCCCCTCGCCACCCCCATCGGCCAAAGCCGACAGCACCACTGCCTCGGCAACCACCACCACCTTACTCCGCCTTCACCAACAGTCTTCGCCGCCGTGCAAACACCCGACCTCGTCCGCGACAATCACCAGAACCCCATCACTGGATCTACCACAATCACCATCTTCCCCAATTTCCAGCCGCCACTCACCGGAAACTCCCATCACCACCACCGACAACCCAAAATCCCCTCCAGCGAAGTACCACCACCATCACTCCCAAGCAAGGAGAAAAAAACCTTACCTCCATCTTCTCTGCAGCGCCATCACCGCTCAAGAACCCAGCGCCGGCGGCCAGAGCCGACCGCCGCCGCCCACATCTGTCGCCTCCCTTCTGCCGCACGACCGCTCTTCCGCCGCCGTCGACCCCCTTCTTCCACCGACCGCGCCGCTTCCAGATCCCGCACCTGTCCCCGACCTTCGCCTGACCCCGTCGGAAATCGCCGCCCTTCCCGCCGTCCGGTAGCCTCGCTCCTCACTTCCTACCAGATCTGGAGTCGCCGCCACCTTGCCAGGCGCGCTGTCGGCGCCTGAGCACCGCGCCACCACTGGCATCATCTCCTGTCCGCCGTCCACCGGCGCTGATCCCCACGGCGAGAACCCCGCGCGCGACCCTAGGTAACTCCTCACCTCTCGTTTCCTTCTTCTTTATTTCTTTAGGAATAGCAGATGCTTCTTTATTCTTTATTTCTTCTTTATTTCTTTATTCCTTTATGTATTTATTATTATTGTTATTATTATTATTATTATTTCATACTGATTTTAGTATCAGTACAAGACAGAATATTCTTATTATCATTTTATTCGTTTACATATCATCATTATTATTAATTTTCTATGAAATATAAGGAAGATAGTTCCAAGTATTTTTTTTGTATTAATTATTATCATTTTATAAATTTTTAGAAGTTATATTATTATGATTTTTATTATGATTATTATGTCTCATTTTTATATTTTATAATATTTACCTAAAAATTTCTCCTGCTAGTAAATATAGTTCAAAATATTTTTCTTACAAAACCTTTTGACTAACATATTTTTTAAAGTATTATAAAAATATTTCTAAAAACTTATATCTATTTCCACAAATTTCCCCAATGTTTCCCTTGATCACGACTGATCCCTCGTTCCTATTTTCATGCCATTTCGGACCCCTTACATATCAAACATGGCTATTGAACAAACTGGACTTGTCGATCATCGTACCATACCAGGTGACACACCAGGTAAGACACCTTGCCTTTAATGTTTAATTTCTTGCTCAATATCATGCATAATTTTTCTTATTTTTGTTCTTTCAAAACTATATGTAGATGCAAATTACTATACTTTATGCAATTGGCTTAGAGTTAAGGGACTACCATAGGTTTAGAGCATCTCATAAACTGTTACGATGCGCCACGGGTTATGTGTGAGTTGTGAGTCACATATAGTTTCGGACTTGCGTACCGACCGTACATCGGTACGTATAGGCCGTGCGTTAGGATATAACTGCTAATAGATTTGTGTAGAAGACTTGGTAGTTATTAAGGATTAAACAGTGTCGTAGAGTCGACACATGTATAGTATCATGGAGAGGGAGGAGACAGTTATTAGTGTAGGGGCTACATGTCCAGTACACACATAGATTTGGGCCGATAGTCTCTCGTATGAGCGCTACTTACTGCCCTGGGCCGATAGTTCTCGTATGAGAGCTACTTTCTGCCCATGGTCGATAGTGTCTCTTATGAGCGCTACCTACTACTACTCTCTCTCCATCTATGCTGAACACCTAAGCTCCTGCGTAGAACATTGTCTTCTCAAAGTGTATATCACATAGAATGGTTAGGAACCTTTACGCATGTATATTTTCTGTTGAGCTCTTACTATTCAGTTTATGACATGATATTATGTGTCTTATTACGTCCCTCTGAGGCCCTGGTGATCTCTCCAGGTGTGTGTTTTCGTTGTTTCTTGCAGGTGCTCTAGCTAAGGACATTCCTTCCTTTGTGATGATTGCTCGTGGATCCGTCACTTGCTCTCGCTTGCTCAATTCTTTTCTTGTATATTTTTCTATATTTAATTTAGTTGGTAGTAGATTTGTCTCCGCCCAACTATTGTATACATGACAAACTCAAAGTTGCTTTTATTTCATTATTTATCTTCGTGGATGAGATTTAGTGTCTTGGCTTTCTACATTTACAGCTTATGTATACATACGAACCGTATATTTACTCGTATGTATACAGCTGGCATGTCTACGTTCCTAGTCCTATGCATTTTGGGACTGGGGCGTTACATCGTGTTATAGAACGAGTACGTGTAATTGAACTGCTAAATCCTTGATATTGTTTCCTTGGCACCAGAGAGTCAACACTCGGGATGAGGGTGTTTTTCTTGATCTTTTTACATCCGTGAGAACACTCGGGACGAGGGTGTCGATTATTTGTACTAGAGAGTCCACACTGTCATGACCCGCACCCTAGAGTAAGGGCACGAGAAGTGGGTACGTCCAGCCTACGCTGCAGTGTCGACGGTATAACGCTGTCCTAGGTCACAACATCTAACAATGTAATGCTAAACAGTTTATACTCCCCGAATGGGGGTGACATAGCAGAATGTAAACTCAATCACAACTAAGGAAGAAGAAGTACGATATGGTATAAAACTCAAAATGAAGTACAGAAGATCCGAAGAGTCTGAGTGTCTAAGATAACATCTCAGCAACCATCCAGAAATACAAGTCTCAACTACTGAATATGAAAGAATATATACAATCCAGATCCCAAATGACAGTATTAGTAAAACCTAGACTAGGGAGCCTCAGTCTCTATAGCTAATGGATCCGGCTGGAAATCCGGATCACTGGTGTCATCTAGAGTTATCCCGTAGTAGGTATCCACACAGGCCTCCTCCTCGTCCTCTGTAATATTTCAACAGGTCCAGTCAGGACATGAGCGAGCACAATACATCTCAACAGATCAAGCAGGTTAGAAAATATAATCATGCAGTAAAGTAAGATACATGAACTGAAAGAAAGTACAGAATGTAAACAGAGAGAGAACTGTAATAGAAATATCTACTATAAGTAGAGAACTAACAGTGGCTAGTGAGTCAGAGTAAAATATAAACATGTGAATAGCATAGGAGATTCTGGGAACTATACTATAGAGTGATTCTGGGAACTACACTACTTGGATATTATTCACATGTCTAATTCTACTCCCCCGTACCCCCAATCAATACACAAGGATCCAGCCAGGTTATGTTATGATTCCATGCAATGGCCCACAAGGGGTGATACATGGTAGGCCCATAAGTGGGTGATTCTGGGAATGCCCATAAATGGGTGATTCAAGGAAGACTCTGTGATCATGAGAGTACATGTCACAAGTAATCAATGAACCGTGAAGCATAGTGATACACCATGTAAGTGAAACGCACAGAACATGTAGTATCCGATGCTCCCTGAGGGAATAACATCTCAAGAAGGGATCCATATAGTACTAATCTGTGTGACCAACGTGACAGTATCAAGTAAAGTAATTTAAAGCAGGAAAATAATTCTAAACAGGATATGAAATGATCAGAGAATGTACTCGCCTCGTATCTGAATGTCTGAAGTAAATGTACTGTCCGAGATGAGGTACCTGACTCCTAGTTAGAGCAACACAAGTCAAGATGTATACATGGGATGATAATTGTAATCTAAAATGCATCTACATGCTGTCTAGGGTCAATCTAGACTAAAGTCAACCATTGGTCAACTCTAGTCAACTTGGTCAACTGTCTAGGTCAAACTAGGTCACACTTGATCCAATCAAGTCTAATCTAGGTCAACCCTAGCCTAACTAGGTCAACACCAAGCCAAGCCTATACCAAGCCTATGCCAAACCATATATCAATATCATACCTATATATATACATTACTAGTGTATATAGGCAAGCCTAAAGGAAAGCCTACCTATACCAATTCTATATAGAAAATATATATACCAATCAAACACATACATATCTCATATATATATATATATATATATATCATATAAAACAAACTCAAATTTAGAGAGAGAGGAAGGGAAAAATGTGTGTGTGGGTGTGTATGTAGTGTCTATTTCCATGTGTGTAACCTAGATATAGGTGTCAACATGTGCATAAATGTGTATGTGTATGAATTTGTGTAGACAGTGAGTGAAAGAGAGAATGTGAAGAGTGTGTGTGTGTGGGATGTTAACAGGAATGAGGGTGGCTTGTGTGTGTGTGTAACAATATAAATCAAGTCAAATTCCTAATCTATTCTCAGGTTTACACAATTGCCATTTCAGGATTTCCTATGTACATTTAATCTCAGGTTTTTAGCAAAACCAAACTCAGATTTCAGGAAACAGAGAATGGGGTCATGCCATTCTCAGATTTTATGTTGTTTCTCAGGTTTTAAAATAGGGGAACTCAGCTTTAACAACATCAAAACTCAGGTTTTCAATTTTGGAAAATTTCAGTTGAAATGTGTGAGTGTATATTGCTCAACCATGTGTCTCAGTTTACAGTGCCATGACAGTTAGCTACTAGGGTGTTGTAACATGAAATCAATTAGAGGGATCAGTATGATACACAGAAATCTATAGGAGTCATGTGTATATGACAGTATCTATCTACATTGTTCTCATGTGTGCAACATAATGTAGTGTTATCAGGTTTGTAATTGTGTGTGACAGTGCTCAGGATACATGACAGTTAGTGTAATAGGATTCTCAGGAATATGGCAAAGTAGGTAGGAGAACAGTGTGTCAACATGTGTAATGTAGAGAACTCAGTGTCAGTGATTTGAAATCAGTGTATGGGTGACTGTATTTGTGTGTAATATCAGTCAAAAATCAGTGCATTGACATCTTGGTTTAACAGTGAATAGAAAACAGTTCTCAAGATAGCATGGTGTTCAAGGTGACAGTTTACACATTCAGAACTCTTTCGAAAACCAATTTTGTGTTAACATCAAACCCAAACATGTATATAATCACTTAGACATATGGAGAGATTAATAATATTGCAAATAATCATAGGAATTAGTTTGAAAACACATTTAAATTTAGAAATCAGTAAACAGTTAACTGGTATCAGTAAACATTGGGGAAAACCAAATTGAATTCGAAATGCAATTAATTAACCAATCAAAAGGTTGGTAAACATAGGGCTACCTATGAACATGCCCCACAGTGTGTGTCGTGTCCCCAAAGTGGGACACGACGTGTCCAATCAATTTAAACACACAAATATACTAGGACTGTACACAGTCTCGTGAACACGTACACGCGTGTCTAACACACGACACACGACACGACACAACTCGTGTGCGTGTCCAGAGGTATGCCTAGGGTAGGGCTAGGTTCGTGTCAGCCTGAATCGTGTCCACGTGGCACATAGGCATAACATAAAACCCGTGTCAGCTGTGCTTGTGTGCGTGTTCAGCCGCCTGCGCGCGGCCAGTACGGGCGTGTTTGCTCCGCGAATACTAAACCATCTGCTCCCAAATTTTGGGAGCATGGTCGCAGATAATGCCCCTAGATTGGCACAAAATATCAGGACACGACGTGTCCTGTGTCCATAGATATGGAGCCCGTGATGCAGGACGCGGCCTACGGGCTCGTGCTGCGTGTCCACACGTAAAAATAGGACACAAATGGACACGAAATATACTACTACCTTCACAAAAATTAATACACACATCAAGATCTACAAATCCATGCAATTACATTTTAAAAATATAAAAATTAATTCCTATGTGGCATTTCTACAAACACCTAGTATATCAATACGATACGTGTCCGATACGGACACGAAATGGACACAAATTGTGCCCAAATTTTGTGGGCAGCTAGGGGACTCCTAGATCTAGCCCTAAATACAAAGAAAATAAAATATTAATGCAATTTATAGAGTTTTACCTATAGGTGCAAAAAGCTTCAAAAAGCTCCAAATGGGAGATTCCTCCTTGCTAGCCAAATGCTCCCAAATTTTGCCAAAGCTGAGATTATCCTCAAATAACAGCAAGTATAGATGAATTAGGATCTAATGTAACTTGTTAGGATTGAAAAGGAATTAAAATGGATTTTCTAGGAATTTCTAAAGATGGGATTTACCTCTTTTTTTCCAAATGTGAACTTTCTAAAGGGGGCTAACCTAATGGAAGAGAGTATAAATAGGGGGATGATCCCTAGGTGGCCAGCCATGATGATTAAGGTTAGGGTTTCTAGTAATGGGCTATGGGCTATGGGCTTTGGGCCTCTATGGCTTAAGTTGATAATCATTGGTTTCAAAACCATAAGTCATGGCTTATGACTAAAAGCCTTCTATTCTAACTTGAGTCTAAATGACCAAATCATGGGTTGATCTAGTTTAGACTAAGGTTACATACTAAACCAAGTCACCTTAGTTAGGGTTAGCTTCTAGGTTAGGCTCCAAAGTCAACACTAGTTAAGTCTAGATTAACCCTTAATTAAATTATACCAAAAATTATATAAATTCTAATAAATCTCAATAATTCATAATAATTCCAAATAATATATATTAAATTCAAATAGTTCAAAAAATGACAAAAATACCCTCAAAATAGAAATGTGGTAGATGAAACACCCTAATCACACGTCATGATTTTAAATAGTTTAAAGATGATTAAAAATCACCAAAAATCATAATATGAAATAAATATCAGTAAATAATAATTATAATTACAAAATTTCAAAATTACCCTCTTTTGGAAAACTGGGTGTTATAATCCTACCCACCTTATAAAAATTTCGTCCTCGAAATTAAGATGGTTGTACTCATTCTAGGTCAAACATAGTCAAGGGTCAACCCTCTTAGTCAACTAAGTCAAATCTAGGGTGTGGTCAACTGTATAGTCAAACAAGGTCAATAAGTCAGCATTGGTCAATATTAGACTATTGGGTCAATTATATAGGTCAAACTCTATAAGCTAGCTCAATGACATAACCAACCCACTCTAAGTTATCAATTAACCCATATCATTATATATATATATATATATATATATATATATATATATATATATATATATATATTTTATTTTTTTTATTTTATTTTTTTTACATAAATATATATCTATATAGAGCATACTATAACCCAACCTAATCCTATATATAATATCACTTATGCACATCCCAAGGTTATCATATACATGTATAATGACATATACCCTTATCCACCACTAATAAATGCACTTATATAAATATATAACATATATTTATATACACAAGATATATCTAATACCAAGGGATAATGGACACAAAGGCAGTAGCCCAAGGAAACATGGACCACACATAACTCATATATATACACATTCCTCACATGTGTATATAGGATTACCCATAGGTAAGAAATAGGACAGAATACTCAAGAGGATAGGGCAAAGAAGTGTACCCATGATCACACATGTGCAAGGTCTGAACTAGGAATAAACAGGGCTAGCAGATCAAATGCAGGGCCAATTACTCATGCTACTCCTATGTGAAGGGTTGAACCAAAGGAATGCAGGAACATGAAACCTGAAGTGGATTGGCCAGTTAAGTTCAAAGAACAAGACTACATGAGAGTGGTAAGTGTCAAGTCTTCCCAAAGTCTGATATCAAAACCCATTCATGGACTGAACATCAAAATGATATAGGGACTGGACCAATTAATTCAAAGGAATTGAAATTAAGTGATGCAGTCTATTATACAGTAGATACTATGCAGGATGCAAGGATGATGTGCAGTGTATAATGAAGAGTACAGGGTGTGCCATGAAGCACATGACCAATGGAGTGCATGATATATGTGAGGTTCTGATACATGAAGTATGTATCCTAATGCAGGGCAGATGGGTGTAGTACAGTGAACTAAAGAGATGCAGTGAGCTAAAAAGTTAGTATCTCAACTAAAACTTGGTCTTCTTGACTGAGCCAAGATATCCCAAACAAGTATGATACAGAAGATTTACAGAACAGTGAACTAAAGTAGATATCCTAAGTGATGTAGACTTTACCTGGACAAGGATGAGTGCGGACCTCTAATATGCATGATACTGACTCTCCAGATGTGCAGAATATGATAAGTGGTTGATGGTTATATTGGTGAGTCAATAATTGGGGTCTAAACTATGGTCCAGTGAACCTATGATGCAATATGGTAGGTAATGAAAGTTGAGTGCAGGGAACAACTTGTACAAGTCTGAACCAAGGGAACAGGGTATCTAGTGAAAGGTCTGCACATTGCCTATAAAGGTTGATCAAACAACGACTGAACTCAACACAAAGATAACTTAACTAAAATAGAAAACTGAACCAAATATAGGCTAAACAACATGTCTATAACCCTATACAACAATGGCCTATAGATACCAACTAACCTATATCCCATATGCCAATATCATCTGCAATCTATCTATATATATAGACCTCTCAGTCTTAGGTAAAACTACAACTATACTCAAGGGCAGGCTCTGGTCATGGGTGCCTCACTGGAAAGGGTAAGGGTAAATAATAAGAATCATAAAGGCTGCAAGGCATACTAACATCCTATACGTAAACTGGTTGGTATTATAAATAACATGGGAATCACCAACACTGGGTTACTATTCTAATACCAATGCTAACTATCATCTCCAGGGTACAGGCACTCTACAAGTCATCATATCATTATACTATGAAGGAACTACCTATGAATAAGCTCTACAAAACTAAAATATCCCTACTCTTAAGTTATTTATAACAACAGAAGGGTATGATGTTCAAAAACCTTCAAGATACAATCTGATAATCATATGCGTATGTCCAAAATTATGTTACCCAGAGTCTTCGTCATTATAGTGAGCAAGGCTACGATAATCACAGATTCCTTGACTAAGATACATACCTCTAGGATCATGGTATTTAAAATTTTCGCATTGCCGCATACGACGGCAAAAAACCTTAAATTCCCATACCCGAGAAATACATCCAAAATTTGACTATATGTCCTCACTATGCCAGCTAACACGACTATCGAAGATTCTAGATCTCATAACTGAGGTGACCTAGCCCATATGATTTTCTCAGAAGAAAAACAAACATAACAAAAGAGCAACAGGACAAAATTAATCAATTAACAAGGAACATATGGAATCGGATTTCAAGATAGTTATAAGAGACAATTGCGGGAATGGAATCGAGAAGAACGGAACTTGCAGCAAGATCTCCAATGGTCTGTGCATCCTTGACTGTCCTGGCGAAAGCTCGCCCTTGCTAGTTTCCTCTGGCCTGTAGCTGATGCTGCATGAACCGCTGCTGCTGAGAGAAATCAGGAATGACGGGAAAAAGGTCTCTGTACAGGCGGAGGTGCACCTCCAATATAGCAGAAATGCCAACCTAAGTCGGCACAACAGGAGATGCGGTCTCGAGGCCCTAATGAACAGGACGAGAGGTGGCCAGCCTCTCGATGGTATCCCCCGAACCGAAGCGATGAGATCGCGTCTCCATAACCATCATGAAGATAGATCAAAACGAGAAGCAATTTATGAGAATGAAGCAAAAATTCAAAAGAGGACAGTTTATACTCAAGGGAAGACAATAAACAGCAAATTTAGATAAAATGAATCTTATTAAGAGTTTTTCCTAGTGTGATTGAGTACCCTCAAAAATATCCTAATCCTACTGCAGGCTGTAGTGATACTCTAGTTCGAATACCACTACATAAACTCAACCTGCATGGGCCACCACTAAAAATGTGTCACGACCCGCACCCTAGAGTATGGGCACGAGAAGTGGGTACGTCCAGCCTACGCCGCAGTGTCGACGGTAGAACGCTGTCCTAGGTCACAACATCTAACAATGTAATGCTAAACAGTTTATACTCCCCGAATGGAGATGACATAGCAGAATGTAAACTCAATCACAACTAAGGAAGAAGAAGTACGATATGATATAAAACTCAAAATGAAGTACAGAAGATCAGAAGAGTCTAAGTGTCTAAGATAACATCTCAGCAACTATCAAGAAATACAAGTCTCAACTACTGAATATGAAAGAATATATACAATCCAGATCCCAAATGACAGTAATAGTAAAACCTAGACTAGGGAGCCTCAGTCTCTATAGCTAATGGATCCGGCTGGAAATTCGGATCACTGGTGTTATCTAGAGCTGCCACGTAGTAGGTATCCACACATGCCTCCTCCTCGTCCTCTGTAATATTTCAACAGGTCCAGTCAGGACAGGAGCGAGCATAATATATCTCAACAGATCATAGCAGGTTAGAAAATATAATCATACAGTAAAGTAAGATACATGAACTGAAAGAAAGTACAGAATATAAACAGAGAGAGAACTATAATAGAAATATCTACTATAAGTAGAGAACTAACAGTGGCTAGTGAGTCAGAGTACAATATAAACATGTGAATGGCATAGGAGATTCTGAGAACTATACTATAGAGTGATTCTGGGAACTGTACTACTTGGATATTATTCATATGTCTACTTCTACTCTCCCGTACCCCCAATCAATACACAAGGATCCAGCCAGGTTATGTTATGATTCCATGCAATGGCCCACAAGGGGTGATACATGGTAGGCCCATAAATGGGTGATTCTGGGAATGCCCATAAATGGGTGATTCAAGGAAGACTCTGTGATCATGAGAGTACATGTTACAAGTGATCAATGAACCGTGAAGCATAGTGATACACCATGTAAGTGAAACGCACAGAACATGTAGTATCCGATGCTCCATGAGGGGATAACATCTCAAGAAGGAATCCATATAGTACTAATCCGTGTGACCAACGTGACAGTATCAAGTAAAGTAATTTAAAGCAGAAAAATAATTCTAAACAGGATATAAAATGATCAGAGAATGTACTCGCCTCGTATCTGAATGTCTGAAGTAAATGTACTGTCCGAGATGAGGTACCTGACTCCTAGTTAGAGCAACACAAGTCAAGATGTATACAGGGGATGATAATTGTAATCTACAATGCATCTGCATGCTGTCTAGGGTCAATCTAGACTAAAGTCAACCCTTGGTCAACTCTAGTCAACTTGGTCAATTGTCTAGGTCACACTTGATCCAATCAAGTTTAATCTAGGTCAACCCTAGCCTAACTAGGTCAACACCAAGCCAAGCCTATACCAAGCCTATGCCAAACCATATATATCAATATCATACGATTCATACCTATATATATACATTACTAGTGTATATAGGCAAGCCTAAAAAAAAGCCTACCTATACCAATCCTATATAGAAAATATATATACCAATCAAACACATACATATCTCATATATATATCATATAAAACAAACAGAAATTTAGAGAGAGGGGAAGGGAAAAATGTGTGTGTGGGTGTGTATGTAGTATCTATTTCCATGTGTGTGTAACCTAGATATAGGTGTCAACATGTGCATAAATGTGTATGTGTGTGAATTTGTGTCGACAGTGAATGAAAGAGAGAATGTGAAGAGTGTGTATGTGTGGGATGTTAACAGGAATGAGGGTGGCTTGTGTGTGTGTGTGTAACAATGTAAATCAAGTCAAATTCCTAATCTATTCTCAGGTTTACACAATTGCCACTTCAGGATTTCCTATGTACATTTAATCTCAGGTTTTTAGCAAAACCAAACTCAGATTTCAGGAAACAGAGAATGGGGTCATGCCATTCTCAGATTTTATGTTGTTTCTCAGGTTTTAAAATAGTGGAACTCAGCTTTAACAACATCAAAACTCAGGTTTTTAATTTTAGAAAATTTTAGTTGAAATGTGTGAGTGTACAGTGCTCAACCATGTGTCTCAGTTTACAGTGCCATGACAGTTAGCTACTAGGGTGTTGTAACATGAAATCAATTAGAGGGATCAGTGTGATACACAGAAATCTATAAGAGTCATGTGTATATGACAGTGTCTATCTATATTGTTCTCATGTGTGCAAAATAATGTTGTGTTCTCAGGTTTGTAATTGTGTGACAGTGCTCAGGATACATGACAGTTAGTGTAATAGGATTCTCAGGAATATGGCAAAGTAGGTAGGAGAACAGTGTGTCAACATGTGTAATGTAGAGAACTCAGTGTCAGTGATTTGAAATCAGTGTATGGGTGACTGTATGTGTGTGTAATATCAGTCAAAAATTAGTGCATTGACAGTTTGGTTTAACAGTGAATAGGAAACAGTTCTCAAGATAGCATGGTGTTCAAGGTGACAATTTACACATTCAGAACTCTTTTGAAAACCAATTTTGTGTTAACATCAAACCCAAACATGTATATAATCACTCAGACATATGGGGAGAATAATAATATTACAAATAATCATAGGAATTAGTTTGAAACACATTTAAATTTAGAAATCAGTAAACAGTTAACTGGTATCAGTAAACAATGGAGAAAACCAAATTGAATTCGAAATGCAATTAATTAACCAATCAAAAGGTTGGTAAACATAGGGATACCTGTGAACATGCCCCACAGTATGTGTCGTGTCCCCAAAGTGGGACACGACATGTCCAATCAATTTAAACATACAAATATACTAGAAATGTGCACAGTCTCGTGCACACGTGCACGCATGTCTAACACATGACACACGACACGACACAACTCGTGTGCGTGTCCAGAGGTATGCCTAGGGTAGGGCTAGGTTCGTGTCAGCCTGAATCATGTCCATGTGACACATAGGCATGACATGAAACCTGTGTCAGCAGTGCTTGTGTGCGTGTTCAGCCGCCTGCGCGCGACAGCGCGCGGCCAATGCGGGCGTGTTTGCTCCGCGAATACTAAACCATCTGCTTCTAAATTTTGGGAGCATGGTCGCAGACAATGCCCCTAGATTCCCATAAAATATCAGGACACGACGTGTCCTGTGTCCAGAGATATGGACCCCGTGATGCAGGACACGGCCTACGGGCTCGTGCTGCGTGTCCACACGTAAAAATAGGACACAAATGGACACGAAACATACTACTACCTTCACAAAAATTAATACACACATCAAGATCTACAAATCCATGCAATTATATTTTAAAAATATGAAAATTAATTCCTATGTGATATTTCTACAAACACCTAGTATATTAATACGATACGTGTCCGATACGGACACGAAATGGACACGAATTGTGCCCAAATTTCATGGGCAGCTAGGGGACTCCTAGATCTAGCCCTAAATGCAAAGAAAATGAAATATTAATGCAATTTGTGGAGTTTTACCTATAGGTGCAAAAAGCTTGAAAAAGCTCCAAATGGGGGATTCCTCCTTGCTAGCCAAATGCTCCCAAATTTTGCCAAAGCTGGGATTATCCTCAAATAATAGCAAGTATAGATGAATTAGGATCTAATGCAACTTGTTAGGATTAAAAAGGAATTAAAATGGATTTTCTAGGAATTTCTAAAGATGGGATTTACCTCTTTTTTTCAAATATGAACTTTCTAAAGGGGGCTAACATAATGGAAGAGAGTATAAATAGGGCGATGATCCCTAGGTGGCCAGCCATGATGATTAGGGTTAGGGTTTCTAGTAATGGGCTATGGGCTTTGGGCCTCTATGGCTTAAGTTGATAATCATTGGTTTCAAAACCATAAGTCATGGCGTATGACTAAAAGCCTTCTATTCTAACTTGAGTCTAAATGACCAAATCATGGGTTGATCTAGGTTAGAATAAGGTTACATACTAAACCAAGTCATGTTAGTTAGGGTTAGCTTCTAGGTTAGGCTCCAAAGTCAACACTAGTCAAGTCTAGATTAACCCTTAATTAAATTATACCAAAAATTATATAAATTCTAATAAATCTCAATAATTTATAATAATTCCAAATAATATATATTAAATTCAAATAGTTCAAAAAATGACAAAAATACCCTCAAACTAGAAATATGGTAGATGAAACACCCTAATCACAAGTCATGATTTTAAATAGTTTAAAAATGATTAAAAATCACTAAAAATTATAATATGAAATAAATATCAATAAATAATAATTATAATTACAAAATTTCAAAATTACCCTCTTCTGGAAAACTGGGTGTTACACACACTCGGGACGAGGGTGTTGATTTGACTTGCACCAGAGAGTCCACATACGGGACGAGGGTGTTTACATCAGAGAGTCTACACTCGGGACGAGGATGTTATACTTGCACCAGAGAGTCCACACTCGGGACGAGGGTTAGTACTAACTAGAGAGTCCATATTCGGGACGAGGGTTAGTGTTTAGTTCAAACCCGTGAGTCCACACTCGGGATGAGGGTTTGGTTCTTCCTTTGATCTCATGTATCATTTATCCGTTAGTTTATTTATGCGTAGTTGTTCTAGTGTTCGTGTGTCTATGTTCGTGTTCGTAGTCATTTGTCGTGTTCCTATTTTTTTGCTTATTTTCTTGTACATGATAAAATTGTTAGATAGGCATGTATATTATGTATCTTGCTATGTCCTCTGAGGACCTGATGATCTCTTCAGGTTTAGCGATTGCATAGAGTTAGCTAGTAGTTCTGGATGTCGGAGGATTTATGATTCTTGTGGGATTCAGGTATCATTATTACGTTTGTTATCCTTTCATGCTTTACATTCCTTATCACGAGTTATCCTATTTGTTGATTCACTTTAGAGACTTTAGTTATATTCTTTGAGTCTTATCGGATATTTATGCTAGTGGGCTGCAGACCACGACCCATAGTGTTCATTCATGTTTCGTATACTTATTGTGGATTTGAGATATAGATTTGTTTGCCATGATTTGGCAGTATACCATAGCCGTGATTGCGTTTACATATTCGAGTCGGGCTGGAGTCTGCTCGATACGTTGCTTGCTTGCTCACGCTCTCGTATCCAAAAAGTGGGTGCGGGTCGTGACAGGAAGAACCATACTCTAAGCGAAATGGCTAGAGTCATGCTGAATCAGCATAATCTTCCTAAATATTTTTGGGCAGAAGCTGTTAGTACAGTTTGTCATGTTTTAAATAGGGTGTTAATTCGACCTATCTCGAAGAAAATACCGTATAAACTTTGGTTTGGAAGGATTCTAAACATTTCTTATTTTAAAGTTTTTGGATGTCGCTGTTTTATCCTGAACACCAAGGATAACTTGGGTAAGTTCGACTCTAAAGTAGATGAAGAAATATTTCTCGGATATGCTGCTAAGAGTAAGGGATATAGAATTTTCAATAAAAGATCTATGATTGTTGAAGAATCTATTAACGTTACTTTTGATGAGCTTAATAGTCACAGATCTAGCGATAGTGATGATGAAGGTGTACAAGCAAAAACCGATAAGAGTCCTGTGGAAGATCTGGCTCATAAATTTGAATCATTAAAGTTCTTAGCAGATCATCCAGAGACACTCATGATAGGTGATGTATCAAAAGGTGTAAGTACACACTCCTCTCTTAGAGATTCTAAAATAGCAGCAAATGTAGCTTTCATTTATCAAATAAAACCTTAGAATATAGAAGATGCCTTTTCTGATGAGTTTTGGATTAATGCCATGCAAGAGGAACTAAATCAATTTGAGAGAAACCAAGTTTGGGAACTCGTTCCTAAACTTATTGGTCAATCGATAATTGGTACCAAATGGGTGTTCCAAAATAAACTTAGTGAAGATGGACAAGTTCTACGCAACAAAGCACGTCTAGTGGCACAAGGTTATAATCAAGAAGAAGGTATTAATTATGACGAGACATATGCTCATGTTGCTAGACTAGAAGCTATCCGCATGTTTTCTGCATTTGCACATTTTAATGATTTTAAATTATTTTAAATGGACGTAAAAAGTGCATTTTTGAACGGATTTCTAAAAGAAAAAGTTTTTGTGAAACAATCCCCTGGTTTTGAAGATTTTCAAAAATCTGATCACGTCTTCAAGCTTAAGAAAATATCTATGGACTCAAACAGGCACCTCGTGCTTGGTATGAACGCCTAAGTGCCTTCTTACTTGATAATGGTTTTTCAAAAGGAAGAGTTGATACAACTTTGTTTATCAAATATTTGAATGATGACATTCTTCTTGTACAAATTTACGTTGATGACATCATATTCGGTTCTTCTAATGAAAAACTATGTCAAGAGTTTGCAAAGTGTATGCAGAGTGAATTTGAAATGAGTATGATGGGAGAGCTGAACTTCTTCTTAGGACTCTAGATCAAACAACACTCAAAGGGAACATTCATCAATCAAGCCAAGTATACGAAGGACATACTGAAAAAGTACGACTTCGATAATGTAAAGCCTATCGGAACTCCAATGGCTACATCCACAAAGCTTGATACTGATGAAAGTGGCAAACCTGTCGACCAGCATAAGTATCGAGGTATGATTGGTAGCTTATTATATTTAACTGCTAGTCGTCCTGATATTATATTCAGTATTTGCATCTGTGCACGATATCAGGCAAATCCTAAGAAATCACACCTAATTGCCGTTAAGCCTATCTTCCGATACCTTAAGGGAACTTCTACAGTTGGCTTGTGGTATCCTAAAACCAAATCCTTTGACCTGATAGGTTACTCGGATGTAGATTTTACAGGATACAAAGTCGATCCTAAAAGTACCAGCGGTACGTGTCATTTCCTAGGAAGGGCCTTAGTCTCTTGGTTTAGCAAGAAGTAGCATTATCAACTACTGAGGCTGAGTATGTCGTCGTAGGATGTTGCTGTACTCAAATATTGTGGATGAAGCAAACCCTAGAAGACTACAATCTACACTACACTAAGATTCCCAGTTATTATGATAATATTAGCACTATTAATCTGACTAAAAACCCTGTATGTCATTCACGCACAAAATACATTGAGATTCGTCATCACTTTTTACGTGATCACCAACAACACGGGGATATCTGCCTAGAGTTTATTGACACAGATCATCAACTAGCAGACATTTTCACAAAACCATTGGCTGAAGACCGATTTAACCTAATGAGGCGAGAGCTCGGCATACTTGTATTTTCAGATTCATAGTGTAGTATGGTAATTAAATTTATTTTTATGACTCGAAACTTCATAATTTATATAACGAAAATTATTTTGGGTACAAGCCGAAAGGGCCCTTCTATCATACAGGTGTAAATAGCCTGAAGCGACACGGTGCACTAGTCTTCGGACTACCGCTAGCTGGGATCCAGTTTCTACAGCTAACCCAAAGTAATAAACATTATTAAATGTAGAAGTCAACAGTCATAAAGTTAAAAGTTAAACACCAAAACTGTATTTATGGCCTCGAAAATACAAGTAGCCGAACTCTGACCGAACTCTGACCGAGTTCGGACCAAATTCGGACCGAGTTTGGTCGGCGCTGTTCAGCTTCTAGAACTGAACAGCCGGCCCTAGCTCTATTTATACCCTACTTTTCTTCTAATTTTTCACTCATCCAATCCGAGAACAACCCTCTACTACTCCCAAAAGTTCTTCCTCCTCCTTTCCTTCAAGCTTACAAGGAGTTTTAGTGGGCAACTCTACTTCATCTTCTTCCTCCTTTCTAAGGTACTTTATTTGTTTTCTTTTCTCTCATCTATGGCACCCAAGAGTCAGAAAAGAAAGGTTGATTCCTCACATGCAGGATCTTCCTCTTCTGATTACGTCCCCACTAATGTATTCAGTCCAGCTAGACCCGTAGGTTCCGATGATTTTGATTCTGGTCTATTTCCTGACAAGGAATTTTCAGACCTTTAGTTTGATTCCTTTTCTAGTTGTAGAATATGTACTGGAGCTTGTGTGAATTTTACTATATTTTCTGAATATGCTTCCATATTTGACCGTCTCGACTTTCGTGACTTCTTCGAAGTAGCCGAGAATATCAATGACAATGTTGTCCGTATGTTTTACTGCAACCTGCAAGTAAAACCTAACGGAAACTTATATTCTTGCGTTGCTGGGCAAGAATTAGAATTCATCGCCACCGACATCAGTGAATATTTCCATGTTCCTGATGTGGGTGAAGCGTTAGTGGATATTCATCACATCCAATTCCCTGAAGGTATCACTCTCGAGTCCTTCAAAGAACTGCTTTGTCGTCTAAGACCTGTTCCTAGAAGAGACTTTTCTAAAAATCTTAACCAAAACTTCTATGAACTACATAGGTTTATTTTCTCAGTTCTTCTTCCGAAGAAAGGATCCTCTTATGAGATCACTTTCTTAGAATTGTCCGCCATGTATCATATCCACTTTGGCATTCCATTTTTTATTTCCAAGACCATGATGGCCTGGATGCTGAACTGCATAAACGTAGGACGCAACCTCGTCTATCCCATGCACTTGGCCTCCATCTTTCGAAGGTTTGAAATCGATCTTCAAACCTGTGCCTATTCCTCCACAGCCATAGAGCTCAGAAGGTCTCGTCTATACCCTACTCCTCCTCTGTCTCCTAGAGCTCAGCCTATCCCAGATGTTGACGCTGAGGCTCCTCCTCTTGATGCTCCTGTTCTAGCCCCTGCTCCGAGTTTTGAGCTTGGATTTTATCAGCGGTTTGATGACTTTGTTGCTCTCTATGCGCAACGTCATCAGAGTTATCTTGACTCAGAGTTCTGCCACATCACCCAGGCTCAGGTGTTGCGGAATGGCATTGCTGATCTCCACTGGAGTCTCTCCCAGGACCCATCATATCCAGTGACCCTCACACCGGCTTCACAGGACCCAGGTTTGGAGATAAGGCAACTTTCCTTTATTTTGATCCTACTGCTGCATATTTTCCTCCGGATGCTCCTGGCGGTGACGACCCTACTATGTGTCACGAACCGCACCCTAGAGTAAGGGCACGAGACGTGGGTACGTCCAGCCTACGCCGCAGTGTCGGTGGTAGAACGTTGTCCTAGGTCACAACATCTAACAATATAATTCTAAGCAGTTTATACTCCCCGAATGGGGGTAACATAGCAGAATGTAAACTCAATCACAACTAAGGAAGAAGAAGCACGATATGATATAGAACTAAAAAAAATACAGATGATCAGAAGAGTCTAAGATAACATCTCAGCAAATATCCAGAATACAAGTCTCAGCTACTGAATATGAAAGAATATACAACCCAGATCTCAAAGACAGAAATAAGTCTAACTAAACTAGTCTCAAGACAATATAAGTAAGATAAAGCCTAACTAAGCTAGTCTAGGCAGTAGGGGTAAAGTCGTCAGCTAGAGCTGGGTCCTCCTGAGAGTCCAACTCACAAGTGTCGTCTAGGGCTGCCCCGTAGAAGGTATCCACACAGGCCTCCTCCTCGTCCTCTGTAATATTTCAACAGGTCCAGTCAGGACAGGAGCGAGCACAATACATCTCAACAGATCATAGCAGGTTAGAAAATATAATCATGCAGTAAAGTAAATACATGAACTGAAGGAAATACAGTATGTAACAAGAGAGAGAGAACTGTAATAGAATATCTACTATACATAGAGAACTAACAGTGGCTAGTGAGTCAGAGTATAATATAGACATATAAATGGCATAGGAGATTCTGATGCTACACTATGAAATGATTCTGATGCTACACTACTTGGATATTATTCACATGTCTACTTCTACTCCTCCGTACCCCAATCAATATACTGGATCCAGCCAGGTTATGTTATGATTCATGTAACGGCCCCCGAAGGGTGGTACATGATAGTCCCATAAATGGGGATTCTAGGAAGCCCATAAATGGGAGGATTCAAGGAAAACTCTGTGATTATGAGTACATGTCACAAGTGATCAATGAACCATGAAGCATAGTGATACACCATGTAATGAAATGCACAGAACATGTAGTACCCGATGCTCCTGAATAACATCTCAAGAAGGATCCATATAGTACTAATTCGTGTGACCAATATGACAGTATCAAGTAAAGTAATTTAAAGCAGGAAAATATTCTAAACAGGATATAAAATGATCAGAGAATGTACTCGCCTGCTATCTGAATGTCTAACTAAAATGTACTGTCCGAGGAGAGGTGTCTGGCTCCTAATCAAACAGCACAAGTCACAACAAGTCTAAATGATAAAATGAAGCACTACAATGCGTTCTACATGAATCTAGGTCAATCTAGGGCAAAGTCAACTCTTGGTCAACCCTAGTCAACCAAGAAGTCAAACCTAGGTCTACTATGGTCAAACTAGGTCTAACCAGTCTAAATAGTCTATTATAGGCCTAATCAAGACTAAACAAGTCTAACTAGTCTCTCACTAGGCAACAGACACGTCATAGGCCATACACCTATGTAGAGTCATAACCATGTAGGTCATGA
>JANAVB010014719.1:0-99374 GCA_029216955.1 Iris pallida
TTGTTTCTATTGCTTTTTTCTTCTTCTTTATCTATACTATATATATATATATATTATATATATTATATATATATATATATATATATATGTGTATATACATATATTTATACATATATCTATTCATATATATACACACACATATATTTATATATGTATAATTATATACATACATGTATACCCTTTTATATATCTACTTGTATAAATATATGCACAAATACTCCTTCATATATAATATCTATGTATACGTACACATACACATATTATATATATATATATATATATATATATATATATATATATATGTATTTTTGTTTTTGTTTATACCCTTTTATATATATATATATATATATTTTTTTTTATTATATATATATTATATATATATATATATATATATATATATATATATATATATATACGTACTCTCGTGTATAATATTATATATTTACAAACTTCCTTATTTGACAATCTGCATAAAATCCAAATACCTCAATACTTTTTACCAACTAGTGTAGGGCCTTCCTACCTAAGTATGAACACTTATACCATAATATTTATTTGACAAAATAATATAGCCACTAATAATAAAATAATATTATATAATAATATTGTCAATAAAATAATAATAAATACAACAAAATTTAATAAAACAGTAATGGTGTATATATACCACTAAGCGCAGTCTAATAATCCCCAAAATGCACAAAGACCCATTTTATACAAGTGCCATTGAATATCAACTAATAACAATATTTATAATATTTAATCTTGAATACTCAAAAATATTTATTAAATCATTAAAACAGAAAACCACCCACTCACCAAAATACGTCAACACGCATGCCACCGGACGTCCCGCATGACTACATGGGCTCGGGCTCAGTTCGGGTCCAGTCCGGACTAAAATGGTATAACCGGTTTCCCTAAAACACAATAATATGAATAACAAATAAATAACTTCGGTGAGGGTTAAGTCGCAACTTGGCCTGGTTTTCCTAGTTAGGACATCACTATGGCTCGACCTTCCCTATCAGGGCTAATATACTAGTCTAAGCACGCTATTGCACTATCCATGCCATGATTTCTAGTCACCTTGTACCCCAAAACTCCACTATGGCTAAAGTCATACATCGTAATAATTAACTAAATAATTATTTCTAAAAACTCTAAAAACCATCATTCAATTCAAATAAATAATAAAATATTATAAAAAAATCCAGAAAGAGGGGTTACAAATCTACCCACCTTAAAAATAATTTCGTACTCGAAATTCTAATTCACAACTATTCCTTAAATTCAAAAAGGAGATCTACTATTACCTTAATATCCTTAAATTTAATTCCTCAAAAATAGTTTATATCCTTCTCCTAGCTATTTTGTAACTACGAAACTCCGAGGACTTCTACCCACCTTTGGTCACACTACTCCCTCAAAGGTATGTCCCTACAACTATATAATCATCCGACTAATTGTTATAATTGCTATCAATGAATATCTACTGTATATGGCACCTATAAACCTCTTCTATCTATCAAGCAAACCAAATTTTAACAAACACAAACTTGTACAAGTAGCGAAGGATATTGGTAAATTCTAATAAGTATGACCATCGTCACTCTGCAATAGGAAGGTCAGGAAAATAAGGAAGATTTAACCGAAAGCAATTATGAAGTTTCAAGAGCGGTAGAGAGTATCCAACGGTACAGCTAAAAATGTTTACGAACCACTGTCTTATTTGCTAGAATGGGCTACTCTAGTTCAGTCACTTGCTACGTCGAAGAGCCCCTCGTTTATTAGAGTGGCCTGCGATCCATACAATTGTTATGACCCGCACCCTAGAGTAAGGGCACAAGATGTGGGTACGTCCAGTCCACGCCGCAGTGTCGGCGGTAGAACGCTGTCCTAGGTCACAACATCTAACAGTTATAGGTAATAAACAGTTATACTCCCCGAATGGGGATGACATAACAGAATATATCTCAATCACAGCTAAGGTAGAACAGGATAAGGTAGAATGATAATGAAAGATAATATCCAGTAATGAAACATCACAGAGATACAAATCCAGAAGTCTAAGTGTCTAAAATAAGTATATATCCAGAAATATCTCAGAATCTAATACAGTGATCCAAAAAGTAAAGACAATCCTAAACTAAGGGAGTGTCGTCTACTGCTAGTGGATCCTGCTGCTGGTCCAAGTCCAGGCACTCATCTAGTGTGGCACCGTAGTAAGTAGGGCAGAACGCCTCAGCCTCGTCCTCTGTAATATTTTCAACAGGTCCAATCAGGATGGGAACGAGCATATATCTCTCAAACAGTTCATAGCAGGTTAGGAGTATAAATCATGCAATAGAGTAAAATATAGGAAGTGCTGAATGGAAGTACGAGTAAACAGGAGATACTTTGTAACTGAAGTAAATACATGATAGTAGAGACTGTAAGTGGCTACGTAATTTAGAGCACAATATGGTTATGTAAACGGCTTAGGGGCACATGAATACAACTAAGGAGGCACATGAATACAGCTACTGGGGATAGTGTTCACATAACCAATTCTACTCACCCCGCCCCAATCAATACACAAGGATCCATTCAAGTTACGTTATAAGCACATGAATACAACTAAGATACGTGAACTTATGTAATGAGTAGTACATGAGGCATGTGATACAGCACATGAAAGCACATGAGAACATGTAATAACATGAACTAGTACGAGTACAAGGAGTACCTGATGCACATGATAAAGTACATGAACATGAAATACCCGATGCACCCGTAGAAGGATAACATCTCAGGAAAGGATCCATATAGTACTAATCCATGAAGATATGTGTCAGCATCATGTAGAGTAATCTAGAGCAAGAATATAGTCCAGACAGGTATAAAAAGATCAGAGAATGTACTCGCCTGCTAACTAAATGTCCGAGATGAAAGTACTGTCCGAGGAGTGGTGTCTGGCTCATATTTAGAACAGTACAAGTCACGACAAGTCCAGAATAGTAATAAAATGCACTACAATGCGTTCTACATGAATCTAGGTCAATCTAGACCAAAGTCAACTCTTGGTCAACTCTGGTCATCCTTAGAAGTCAAACTAGGTCAACCAAGTCAAACCTAGGTCAAACTAGTCAAACTAGTCTATTCTAGGTCTAACAAGCCATTCTAGGTTCTAACAAGACTAATCTAGGCTTACTAGGCAATATCAAGCCCTAACAACCATAACACATCTACACAAGATATTATCTATATCTAAACAATACACATATTGACGAGGTTGTATAATGTAACTTAGAAGTACATAACCTATAGCCACTATACAATATCACCCATACACTATATCATAATATATTAGCACACACTCATATATATATATAGGAAACTTATATATATATCTCAATTAGTATACTGTGCAAGGAAATCAACCTGTCAACGATGACCCAAATCGTGCCTTTCCCTTCTGGCGTATGCGGCAACCCAGATACAAAATCTATGGTAATATGTTCCCACTTCCACTCTGGAATGGGCAACGGCTGCAATAATCCTCCGAGCCTCTACCTCTCTGCCTTGACCTGCTGACAGACCAAGCATCTAGCTACGAAGTGGGACACCTCCCGCTTCATTCCGTACCACCAGACATGCTCTTGCAGATCCCTGTACATCTTGTTGGCACCAGGATGTATAGAGTACTGCGATCTGTGAGCCTCCTGCATGATCTGCTCTCTGAGCTCCCCGCTAGGCACATATAATCGGGAATCGTGCCTTAGGGCACCATCCACTGCAAGTGAAAACTCGCATCCACCAACCCTGCACGAACCTGCTCTCGGATACACCGCAGAGCCATATCCTCGAACTGTGTCGTCTTGATCCTGTCTATCAAGTCTGACTGTATCTGAAGGCCCCATAACTGCATCTGCACCCCTGGCACAATCACCTCAATCCCAAGGCTCTCTAAGTCTGCAAGCAAATGCCGATCCATGGTCAAACACATGGCTGTCGGATACCTACTCAAGGCATCGGCAACCACGTTGGCCTTTCCTGGGTGATACTGAAGTGAGATGTCAAAGTCCTTCATCAACTCTAGCCATCTGCGCTGCCTCATGTTGAGCTCTTTTTGTGTAAACACATACTTCAAGCTTTTGTGATCTGTGAAAATCTCTACCCTCTCGTCGTACAAATAGTGCTTCCACAACTTCAAAGCAAAAATCACCGCTGCTAGCTCCAGGTCATGGGTAGGGTAGTTCTTCTCATGGGGACGTAATTGCCTGGAAGCATAGGCAATAACCTTCCCATGCTGCTGTAAGACACAACCCAGCCCCTTCCCTAAAGCATCACTATAAATAATGAATCCACCTGATCCTGAAGGCAATATCAGAATCGGAGCTGTCGTAAGCCGCTTCTTCAACTCATCAAAATCTGCCTGACACTCCTCTGACCAAACAAACTCAGTATTCTTCCGGGTCAACTGTGTCAACGGCTCTGCAACCCGGGAGAAATCCTGCACAAATCTCCTATAGTATCCTGCCAGCCCCAGGAAACTCCTGATCTCTGCCACTGAAATCGGCGCTGTCCAAGCCTCAACTGCTACAATCTTCTTGGGGTCAACTGAGATACCATCTCCAGTCACCACATGTCCCAAGAAGTCCACCCGGTCCAAGAAAAACTCACACTTGGAGAGTTTCCCATAAAGCTGCTTCTTCCTGAGAGTCTCCCGCACTATCCGCAGATGCTCCTCGTGCTCCTCCTCAGTCTTGGAATATACCAAGATATCATCAATAAACACCACACGAACTTGTCCAAGTACTGGTGGAACACCTTATTCATTAGATTCATAAACACTGCTAGTGCATTGGTTAGCCCAAACGGCATAACCAAAAACTCAAACTGCCCGTACCGTGTCCTGAAAGCGGTCTTGGGAATATCATCCCTCTTCACCTTCATCTGGTGATAACTTGACCTCAAATCAATCTTCGAGAACACCCGAGCTCCGCTCAACTGATCAAAGAGATCATCGATCCGCGGCAGTGGGTATCTGTTCTTGATCGTCAGGTTGTTAAGTGCCCTGTAGTCGATACACATCCATACCGACCCATCCTTCTTGGGTAAGAAGAGTACCGGTGCACCCGAAGGTGAAGAACTCGAACGGATGAAGCCCTTGTCCTGCAGCTCATCCACCTGCTTCTTCAGCTCCACCAGTTCACTGTTGTTCACTTGATAGACATGCTGGAAGATCGGTTCCGCGCCGGGAACCAAGTCTATCGAGAACTCTACATCTCTGTCCGGTGGAAGCCCTGGCAAGTCCTCTGGAAACACGTCCATAAACTCTGTGATCAAGGGATGCGGAGCCACCTGCTCCTCGACTGATGCTCCACAGAAGACTCCGTCGTCCTGCTCTGCCTGCCGCCGGGTGTATTCAAACTCTGGCTCTCCTGGCGCCCGGAACAAAACTCTACCCCACGGCAATCAATGCGGGCGTGGTGTCTACTCAGCCAGTCCATACCTAATACAATATCGTAGTTCGGTAATGGCATGACTAGTAGACTCACCCCCAACTCTCGGCCTCCCAATATGACGCTTCGCCCTCTGCAAACATCACTCACGAGGATGACCCCACCCTCGGTCATGATCTTGCAGGTCCTAGACAATGGTTCAGAAACCAAACTGTGTCTAATAGCATACGATACTGACACAAAGCTGTGGGAAGCCCCGAAATCAAAGAGTACAAATGCTAGAAGAGAATCTAGGACAACCGAACCTGCTATCAGCTCTCCGATGGCCTCAGCATCCTCTCCTGCCATGACGAAAGCTCGCCCCTGCTGTCCACCTCGTGCCTGCTGCTGGTGCTGCTGGAACCTCTGCTTCTGGGTCTACAGGGCTGGTCCCCTCTGCTGGCCTGCTGGAGCCTTGGCTCCACCTTCCGGCTGTCCTCGCCCAAAAGCCCCAGGGCAATCCCTTAACTGGTGATCTCCCACACCACAAAGTAGGCACTTGCCTAGCTTCTTCCTGCACTCATGGATCATGTGCCCCAGCTTCTTGCAGAAGGCACAAATGACTTCCTGACGAGGTGCCTGCTGCCCACTCTACTGCTGGTGCACCTGCTAAAAGGGTGCACGACCCCGCTGCTGATACTGCTGCTGGTACTGCTGAGCTGGCCTCTGCTGCTGTTGGAAGTGAGGCCTCTTGGCCTGTCCCTGACTACTGCTGCCACCCTGGAAGTCAAGACCCCTCTTCTGCTTCAGCCCTAGGTCGTCTTCCGCCGCCATAGCCCTAAAAAATATCTCATCATAAGTAGCATTCCGGTCGCTCTTAGTCAGCGACCGAACCTCTCTAATCAAGCCTCGGCAAAACTTCCTCGCCTTCGACTTCTCAGACAAGTCATCAATGAACCGGGCCAATCTGCAGAACTCTCCGGCATATTCAGCTACCGTCTGGTTCCCCTGAACCAGAGCCTCGAACTGTGCCTCGATACCTCCCAAGGCAACATCAGGAAAGAACTGCTCCTTAAACAGCTCCTTAAATTGGCCCCAAGTCTGGCCCTCAACTCCCACCCTGGGATCTGTCTAATACCACGCACGGGCTAAGTCCTGCATCTGACTGCCTGCCGCCTCGATCTAGAGTTGATCTGGTATCTCCGCCAGTCGGAAGATCTTCTCAATATGCTCTATCCAATCGGCTGTAATATGAATGCCCTCTGTACCGAAGAACTCTCGAGGGTGCATCATCTGGAAGTCCTGTATATCCTTTTCCCTCCGACGGGGCTGCAGCTGGGTCCCCTTAGCTGTAATCATCTCGACTCTAGTACGAACCAGCTGGTGTGCCTCATCGATCCCCTGCTTGAAATCTGCAGTCTGCCTCGTCTGCTGCTGCTGGTGGGACTCAAGAGTCCTCTCCGCGAAGGAGAAGAGATGTGCAGCATCTAGCATCCCCGCATACGGAGGCTGCTACGGTAGAAGGATCTCAGGAATTACCACTGGCCTCCTGACTGGTGGAGGTTCTCCTCCAAAAGTGGCAGAAACACCGACTCCTGAGGGCTGTACTGGCCCTGTGGCACCGGGAGTTGGCTGCTGCTGAGGTCGAGAGGTGCTAGACCCCTCTCCAGTGTCTCCTAGTCCAGGGCGATGCGATCGGGTCTCAACCATCCTGGAGACATAGATCAAACAAGAAACAATTACTGAGAATGAATCGAAATATCAAAGGAGGACAGTTAAATTTTCTAAGGATGACAATAAGCAGCAAAATAGATATACGGAATCTGATAAGGAGTTTTCCTAGTGTGATTGAGTACCTTTAAAAAATATACTAATTCCTACTGCAGGCTGCAGTGATATTCTAGTACGAATATCACTACATTTCCAACCTAGACCTGCATAGGCCACCACTAAAAATGTGTCACGACTCGCACCCTAGAGTAAGGGCACGAGACGTAGGTACGTCCAGCCTACGCTGTAGTGTTGGCGGTAGAACGCTGTCCTAGGTCACAACATCTAACAGTTATAGGTAATAAACAGTTATACTCCCCGAATGGGGGTGACATAACAGAATATATCTCAATCACAGCTAAGGTAGAGCAGGATAAGGTAGAATAATAATGAAAGATAATATCCAGGAATGAAACATCGCAGAGATACAAATCCAGAATTCTAAGTGTCTAAAATAATTACATATCCAGAAATATCTCGAAATCTAATACAGTGATCCAAAAAGTAAAGACAATCCTAAACTAAGGGAGTGTCGTCAACTGCTAGTGGATCCTGCTGCTGGTCCAAGTCCAGGCACTCAACTAGTGTGGCACCATAGTAAGTAGAACAGAACGCCTCAGCCTCGTCCTCTGTAATATTTTCAACAGGTCCAGTCAGGACGAGAACGAGCACATATCTCTCAAACAGTTCATAGCAGGTTAGGAGTATAAATCATGCAATAGAGTAAAATAAAGGAAGTGCTGAATAGAAGTACGAGTAAACAGGATATATTTTGTAACTGAAGTAAATACATGATAGTTGAGACTGTAAGTGGCTACGTGATTTAGAGCACAATATGGTTATGTAAACGGCTTAGGGGCACATGAATACAACTAAGGAGGCACATGAATACAGCTACTGGGGATAGTATTCACATAACCAATTCTACTCACCCCGTCCCAATCAATACACAAGGATCCATTCAAGTTACGTTATAAGCACATGAATACAACTAAGATACATGAACTCATGTAATGAGTAGTACATGAGGCACGTGATAAAGCACATGAAAGCACATAAGAACATGTAATAACATGAACTAGTACGAGTACAAGGAGTACCTGATGCACATGATAAAGTACATGAACATGAAATACCCGATGCACCCGTAGAGGGATAACATCTCAGGAAAGGATCCATATAGTACTAATCCGTGAAGATACGTGTCAGCATCATGTAGAGTAATCTAGAGCAAGAATATAGTCCAGACAGGTATAAAAAGATCAGAGAATGTACTCGTCTGCTAACTGAATGTCCGAGATGAAAGTACTATCCGAGGAGTGGTGTCTGGCTCCTATTTAGAACAGTACAAGTCACAACAAGTCCAGAATAGTAATGAAATGCACTACAATGCGTTCTACATGAATCTAGATCAATCTAGACCAAAGTCAACTCTTGGTCAACTCTGGTCAATCCTAGTAGTCAAACTAGGTCAACCAAGTCAAACCTAGGTCAAACTAGTCTAACTAGTCTATTCTATGTCTAACACGCCATTCTAGGTTCTAACAAGACTAATCTAGGCTTACTAGGCAATATCATGCCGTAACAACCATAACACATCTACACAAGATATTATTTATATCTAAACAATACACATATTGACAAGGCTATATAATGTAACTTAGAAGTACATAACCTATAGCCACTATACAATATCACCCATACACTATATCATAATATATTAGCACACACTCATATATATATAGGAAACTTATATATATATATATCTCAATTCATATATATATATATATATATATATATATATATATATATATGAGTGTGTGCTAATATAAAAATATATATATATATATATATATATATATATATATATATATATATATATATATATATACATAGGAAAGGAGAGAGGGGGACACATGAATATTCAAGTGTGTGATGAGGGTGAACTGTCAAGAGGACAGTGTGGTGTGTGTGTGACTTGAGACATGTGAAACAATGAGGTAGCATGATGGAAAGGAAATCAGTTCAAAGAGTTCACATACTCAGATTTCAGTCCCACATATCATTCTCAGGATTTAATACATTGAAATCATTAACAGTTCAACTAACTCCAATTTAACAGGGAACAACATACAAGGCAAAAAGGAAAGGAAATCAATCCAGGTAATGAAATTCAGCGTTTTATTTAGTAATTGAATATCAGGTAATGGACAGTTAAATGAACCACAAATCCTATCCCTTTCCAGTTTAAACAGTGAATCTCAGTAAAAAGAAGAACCAACACAGTTTAATATTGAAGGAGGAAATCTCAGGTTAACACAAATAGGGAAACCAATTTAAAACCATTTAACCAATCTCAGAAATAGGAAATTTTAGTTCAGGACTCTTAGAGAATAGGTTCTCAGGTTTATTACAGTATTCGAATGACAAAAGGAAATCAACCTCAGTTCAAAAACAACTAAACCCCGATTTCTCAGTTTAAAAATGAAGAAGGTTCTCAGGTTCAGTTGAATTCAGTACCTGACATCCCATTCTCAGAATAAAAGGGAAATCAGCATCTTAGTTGGCTAACCAACCAAATGTGAATTTTAACCCATTCACACACCAATGCAATATGAAAAACTGGAATAACAGTGGACAGTAATTTGAAATCCAAAACACTATCCAAATCAAAATCGGTTCCTGAAAACTGGAACTCAAACCCAGGTTAGGCTAACAGTTCAATGAAGGTTAATAACAGTTTTCGAAACCAACCCAAATATTAATATCCCATTTCTAATTCCAAAAGTCTATATTTGAATTTAAAAACTTAGCTAACATGAATTATAATATGTGGGGTAATATAATAGTGCAAAACAGTAAGTGTTCCAAGGAATTAAAGTTAGGAAAACAATAGAAAAACCTATGTATCAGCTGTGTATCAGAAAATGCCATTCAAAGCCTCATTCGAACCAAATATTCCACATTAACCCATTCCAAACAATGTAAACTAATCTAATATAGTTATACATTATAATTAGGGTCTAAATAGCAAGTTAAAACATAATTAAAAGCATTTAAAATCGAATAAACACAGAGAACACAAACTGACACACTAAACCGCACAGTGCATAACACGTGCACATGCAATATCGTGTCCGACACGATACGAGGGGTCGAACCACTTGGGGGACCCCGTGTCAGTTATGGACAAGACACGTGTGTCCAATTTCGTGGGTCGAAGTGGCGTGTGCACCGCAGAATCTAGCTCGAGTAGCAGGGCATAATCCTGCCAGCGTACGCGCGTGCACGACCGCGTGTCCACGTGTCTGTGTCGACTCGCCCCGATACTAATTCGTGTTCAGAGCAAAAGAAATGCATAAGCGAGGTCAAGATCTATTTTTCTATTCAAACACAATCCAGAAATTAGGTCGAAATGCCCTTTGAGGCATTTCGTCGAACACGTTCCTATACACGTTGATACGTGTCCGATACAGACACATAATGGGCTCAAAATCTAGGGTTAGCCTATCCTACTGTTAGGTTAGGGCTAGGGCATCCTAGTAATGAAATAAAATAGTAAATTCATGGATTAGAATAGATTATACCTATTGATGTGCAAAGCTCACAAAAGCCCCAAATGGAATGGTCCTCCAAGCTTCAAAAACTCCCACAAATTGTCCCTACTCTGAAATATTCTTACACAAACAGAAAGAACAGAAGAATTAGGTCCTAATGCAATTAATTTGGAGGAAAATGGAGTTGAAATGGATTTTTTATAGATTAGGGAAGATGGAGACTCACCTCTTTCTAAACTTGCACAAATCCCAATGGAGGCTAGCCCTAATTTTAAGAAGCATTAAATAGGGAGGGGAAGACCATAGTGGCTGGCTAAAATAGGTTGGATTAGGGTTAGGGCACCATGGTGTGGGCCTATGGTCTATTAAGCCTTAAGTCACAAGTCATGACTTGTGAAATCAGAAGCCATTCCTTAAACAATTTAAATCCTATTTTGCCAAAATAAATTCTAATGGGTTAATTATCACTAACTTAAGTCAACCTAGGTTTCCATATCCTAATCACATAGTCATGACCTAGGTTAGCCACTAGGTTAGTCTCCAAAGTCAACATAAGTCAAAGTCAACTAAACACCAAAATCAATTATACTAAAAATCACTAAAAATCACATTAATTCTAATAAATCTAAATTATAAATAATAATTCCAAATAATTCCCAAAATTTTGAAAATGATCAAAATACCCTCAAGCTAGAAAAGTGGTAGTGACAGCAATACAGAAGTTCCGTTCTCCAAATTTATCTAAATAAGGTTCCATAATAGGACAGGATTTGAGGAGTCAAGATTTTGATCTTTCTCGTGGTTATTTAAACACACGAGCAAGGGTTATAAAGGCAATGCAAGATCGTATCGCAACTTCCAGGTAGATGGAATGAGGGTTACGAACGACTTCACATTCTAAGAAGGAGAGACAACATAAAGGGTATAGGGACCTATTCCAGAAGGTTCAGTTTTATAGTCCAACTATGGTGGTATGCATGAATGGGTATTAATGGGTTCCCCAATTGGACATCAGTCATCGGTTGAATGAACCTTGGACTTCAATCTATATTGACTGGACATGATCTCAATGATAAACTACTTCTACTAGGTTAGGATAACCTAGAATAGGTTTCAACCCAAGTGGTTGAGCTAGTTGGACATTCGGATTGGTTAAATAGGTTCTATAAGCCCTGAAGATGCGCCTTCCGCAACTTTTGTATTTAAGTAGCACGAGAAGACACAATTGAATGGCACACTAGTGACATGTGCGTTGTGGGCTTCGAGTCGATCACAACCATATATTGGGTCGAAAGATTCGAGTCGAAGTTGAGTCTCTAGTCGTAGTCGGAAAGTATACAAGGATTATGGTAAGTATTATAGCTAGTCCCTTTTTGTCCTGAAAGTCGTACCATAAAAATAGAGTACAAAGGGATGTGTTTGAGTGGGACATGATATACCTAGTTGAAGGTGGACTCGTCTAGGTCTTGCATATAAAATTTGTTGGGAGGTAACAACTGGTCTCGTGCTCCGAATATTAATGGTACGGCCGGGGGCACAAAATGATCTAAATGGAAAGTAGGAGTTTATGGGGCACTAATTATCATCCTAATGGGAATTGTTCTAATCAATCGTTAATCCTTGTATATCCTAAATTTTAGAATACCTGTAGTCTACCCACCTTAGAAGCTAGGATATGATTTTTTTTTTAGGAATAATAGGGTTTGAAGGATTTCAAAGCTCGGATATTGTACCTCAAAACTTGTTAATAAAGAATAAGGCACGACCTACGAGATACGGTAGATATAAGTCAAGTCAAAGGTCGTTCCTCAATAAATGAAAAATGAGTGTGTGTACAAATGACACATGGTCGTCAAAATAGAATGACCTACTTGTCCACAGTATACATGAGTTGTTGACGGGGTAACCAACTCTAAGGTACATAATATGAAAAGGTTTCTAACAACTGAGTCATAAATTTCTATTAGGGTTAAACCTGCCAGACTATGGTCACAAGGGTTGTAGTGATCATGTATTGCTGTTGACAATTGGTTGGTCGTAGTATGACATGGTATTTAAGCTATGGTATTGGCTAAGCTAGTGACTGTGGTATTCCAACACTAGTTAGGTCTTAATAATAAAATTTACATAACTAGGACAATACTTGTTGGAAACCAATCTCGGAATGAGTGTCTACCATAGTCACGGTAAATGATTAGAAACTCACGACGTTTGGTTTCTTGAGAATAGCTAGGCTTCTGGGTTGTCATTTTGACTATGGGTAAAACCCTACTTATTCTCAATTTCAGATGGCTACAGGGTCCCAATAGCAGTTTAGGGGTCGAGAGGAGAATGAGTAACTCAAGGCAAGGTTCTAGTCACATGGCTGGCTGATGGCAACTACACTTGTGTATACCACCATCCTAGCCATGGGGAATACTCTGTATCTTTCTATCAATTATGAACTTTCGCCTTTCCAAATCAGCGAAAGACAAAAACAATAAGAGTTCAAGGGAGATGTCACTGAGTACAATTACGTGATTCAAAGGCGAACGTATAATTCAAGAGGAATTTTCAATAAGTCGCGGATGAGATCCTAGATACCTCGATATCTCAATCTACGTAGGATAATCAAAGAGAGAGCAAACTGAGTGCACTACGGTTGATCAGACCGTAATACGTCGATTCTAATTAGATAATATGTTAGTGGGCGTCCCCAATAAACATACGTCTTGAATCAAGCTCGATAAAGAGTAAGCTTGCAAAACTAGGCTATGATAGTAACATTGGTCAAAATAGTCAAATTATAAGTATACAAGATTTTTGAAAGAAGGCACAAGTAGTTCGAGTTTTGTGGGAATCACCTTTACCTGGTGTTCTTGCTTATTCCTTCATCCTACTATCTTCTTATTCATACGACTCGGTCAACTAAATGGGTTATGGACTTCTAAATTCTATATTCTAGGTAAACCTATTTGCGTCAATCAATTACCTCGTCAATGGATCACAAGGACCACGGAAGGTCAGGTTGGGAAACATGCTGCTGAACTTACAGAGCTTACACTAGTTTGGATTTGGATCTTATGGGATGAACATGCATTTTCCTGTCCTCTATGGTATCCTAAACTTGTAATCATGTTTGAAGTCATTTCACCGCGGATTACGTCTCGTCCGTATACTCTGGCTGTGGTAAACCCGTGGTTTCGTAACTCAACATGATACAAAATCGAACACTTCTTAATTCTATCCAATGTTGGTTCAAGGGTATCTACGATCAAGAGAGGACTACTAGCCATAGTTTTGGCAATATCCCATCACCTATATTTTCTTAAACTAATTTCACCTTTAGGGGTTGTGTCTCGCCAGTGCGCTGCTGGCTGCAGTGTATCCATAGTCTCAAAAATTTAATTAGATGGTGACAGTGCGCTACTGTCCTGCTATTATGAGTTAACTAACATTCTTTTAACTATATCTGAAAGAATTCATGAGCTTCTAGAGATTCAAACATGTTGACTAGGAAATAAAGCATAAGTACTATCAGTCACAACCCTTAAAATAAAAGGTAAACATGGAAGAAAAATAACTGAAAGACAAAGAAATACAACCATCCTAGTATCTTTTTCATATGTATTCAAATCATGGAGGAAAAACTTGAATCAAAACTAACTCGAGGTTCGTCTATGGATAACATAAAAATAATAATTCTTATGGTAAAATAGGAACTAAATAGGCAATTTGGACTAGGATATGGGGATGGTATCTAAGAGGCAAAGAGGAGAATTGCACAATTTATCAAGGTTAGATCATTAACTCTATGAAGTCCAGTCTTACCAAGTGAATAGTCTATCCACAACGAATCATATCGTCATATCAAGAGGTAATAGTGTACCAACGGGGATCTGACTAACTATCCAAAGTAATAACTAGTCCTTATCTAATTTGCATGCCTAGACTACCCATCGGTAAATTTGTTCAAGGGACTCCTAGTCCGAGTCATTCTCTCGAATTAAATTAATCCTTATTTCGTGAATAAGCATTTCCTAGTCGCAGGCTCGCAATAGTGCTACTAACTTAAGTACTATCACGAGTTCATATGATTTGCAAAAATAGACCTGCATGGGCCACCACAAAAAGTTGTCACGACCCGTACCCATTTTTTTTAAAACGAATAAGAGACGTGTCCAAGCCAGCCTACGCCGCAGTGTCGGCGGTAGAACACTGTCACGGCTATGACGATCACAATCACAAATAATACTCATTCACAAAATTAATTTAATTTATAAAGAGCACAAGTTTTACTTTTGCAGAAAACATAAACTTGTACAATTATAGAATGACTACCACTCAACTATCTAGCTAGTCTCTAGGCTTCTGTCTGTAAGTATCCCCGTATCTCCCACGCTAAGTGAATCCACGGCTACCTGAAAAATGTTGGTTTCCAGTCAGGAATGGAACGAGCACAATTCACTGAATACAATTTCAAATAAAGAAAATGACTATACAACAGAGGTTAGACATCAATTACATATTTTTGAAAATAAACAGGAAATACGGAAAACCAATAACAAATAAATAGACACAAAATACTTTTTCTAACTGTTAGAAGTACCTTTGATATATGATCGGTCTCGGGATAATTATGCGACACGGTCTAAAGTTACACGGTCTACAGTTACGCGGTCTACAGTTACACGGTCTACAGAAAATATTGCAATAAAGAAACACTGTCTATAAAATAATAATCACGATCTAGAAAGTTTAAATGCAGTAATAATCACGGTCTACACTGTCTACTTTGAAATAAATAAATCACTGTCTACAAGAAATAAATAAATCACGGTCTACACGGTCTAAGGTCATATCACATATCGTTGGTACTTCTCATTCCCGACTCAACAATTTATAATAGAAAATAATCACATAACTAATGACCAATCAATAAAATATAGTGAAAATCAATATCAAAATGTAGACAATAAATTGTACTCGCCTTTGGTCCTGTGCTGGCGTAACCGACAGTCTGAACTACTCAATGTGCCACAATAGTCAAAACACGTACCACAGTCCCCGAAAGCTAAATTAAATATTACCAATGTTCTCAGAATAGTCAAATTAGCTAGGATTGCCTGTCCTTAAGTCCAATTCTGGACACAGGGGCAAAATGGTAATTTTGGGTCAAAACGGTATCCACCGTTGGATCCGCTTTGCACCGAAAAGCGTGCCAGATTCAACGGTCTCTAAAGTCGTCAAACTATATGTCTACGGATCCAGTTTTTCGATATGAACCCAACCGTATGTCCAGAGTTGGATTCCGGCGGGCCGTACACAAAATCGCCCGTTGAGTTGGACCGTGGGGCTCGTACCCTCACAGTGGATGCGGGTCGTGACACATTTTTAGTGGTGGCCCATGCAGGTCGAGAGTCGCATTAGTGCGATATCGTGGTAGTACGGCGACTTAGTTGTACTGCTACGAGCCTGCGATAGGATTGAGAGATAGGCTTTAACGGAGAGGTACTCAATCACAGTTAGGAAAAAAATTCTGCTTCAATTCATGCCATCTACATATCTTACTGATTGTCTTCTTTGAAATAAACTGTCCTTCTTTGAATTTATCGATTCCTGCTCAGTATTGACTTCCTTGTCGATCTGTCTTCAGGATGGTGGAGACACGATCACATCGCTCTGGTACAGTAGCCGCTGCAGAGGGGTCTGCCACCTCTCACCTTCAGCAGCCAGCCTCTGGTACCGCAGCCCAGTCTTGCCAGCTGGGGTGGATGTTTCAGCAGCTTTCGGAGATCCATCAGCTGGGGTGGGTGTTCCATCAGCTGGGAGGCAGAGTCCGGTGCTTCCCGAGATCCTTCCACCGCAGCAGCCTCCACCTGCGGGGATGGTAGATGCTGCTCATCTATTTTCTTTCGTGGAGAGGATTCTGGCGTCTCACAAGCAGCAGCAGCAGCAGCAAACTGCCAATTATCGTCAGGGGATTGACGAGGCCCACCAGCTGGTTCGTGCTACAGTAGAGATGGTGACTGCTCAGGGGGAGCAGCAGCAGCCTCGTCGGAAGGAGAAGGGTATACAGGACTTCCAGAAGATGCACCCCAGAGAGTTCCTGGGCACGGAGGGCATTCATTACGCAGACGACTGGAAAGAGCATATTGAAGAGATATTCAGGCTAGCAGAGATACCAGATCGACTCCATATCGAGACAGCGGGCAGTCAGATGCAGGATTTAGCCCGTGCGTGGTACCAGACAGATCCCAGAGTGGTAGTTGAGGGCCAGACTTGGGCCCAGTTCAAGGAACTGTTCAAGGAGCAGTTCTTTCCTGATGTGGCCTTGGGAGGCATAGAGGCACAGTTTGAGGGTCTGGTTCAGGGAAACCAGACGGTAGCTGAGTACGCCGGAGAGTTTTGTCGATTGGCCCGGTTCATAGATGACTTGACTGAGAAGACGAAGGCGAGGAAGTTCCGCCGAGGCTTGATTTGAGAGGTTCGGTCGCTGACTAAGAGCGACCGGAACGCTACCTTTGCGGAGATATTTTCTGGGGCTATGGCAGCGGAGGACGACCTAGGGTTGAAGTTGAGGAAGGGTTGTAACTTCCAGAGTGGTAGCAGCAGCGGAGGCCAGGCCAAGAGGCCTCATGTTCAGATTCAGCAGACCCGGGCACCAGTGATGGTTCAGCAGGTGCAGCATCAGCATCGGGGTCAGGACCCGAAGACGATCAGTTGTTCCTACTGCAGGAAGTTGGGACACACCAGAGAGCAGTGTAGGAAGAGGCTGAAGGTTTGCTATTCTTGTGGGTCTGAAGCCCACCAGAAGATAGACTGTCCCTTTGCACCTCCTCTTGAGGGATCTAGGCCACCTGTAGCTCAGCACCAGAGGGGTGGAGCTTTTGCGATGGCGGTCGAGGAGACCGACGCTGCAGGTGATGGGTTAGCAGGTTTGTCCTTCTCATTCTTCTTCTCCACTTTCCTGTGTGATTCCATTAGTACCTGCCAGGATATTGTTTTGATTGCTAGATAGTGTAGCTACCCCATTCGAGACTGTGAAATCAAGACCAGTAGGATTGTGTTGCTTCGACATTGATTACTGGGGGTTTGACCTAGGACGGGTGCGATTATTTTAATTTCGAGGACGAAATTTTTCTAAGGTGGGTAGGATTGTAACACCCAGTTTTCCAGATGAGGGTAATTTTGAAATTTTGTAATTTTAATTATTAATTATTGATATTTAATTTATATTATGATTTTTAGTGATTTTTAATAAATTTTAAACTATTTTAAAACTGGTTTAAGTCATGACTTGTGATTTTGATGTGCTGCTAGTGAAACCTGAGAGACTGCATGACCTAGAGCCTAACCATGTCATTAGCATGATTAATTATCATTTTTAGCCTAGGAGTATTTTGGTCATTTTGACTTATTTGAATTATTTGGTGATTTGTTGAATTGGTGAATTCTAGTTTGACTTTGACTTGTTGAGACATAGTGGACTAGCCTAGAAGCTAAACCTAGCCATGGTGACCCTAGTCTAGGTTGAGTTAACCTATTTTAGTCATTAGAGAATAGGTTTAGAATGAGGGGATTTGGTTTAGTGAATTTAAGTCATGGCTTATGTAACACCCTGTTTTCTGAAATTGGGGATTTTTGAAAATTTATTATTTTTATTATTTATTAGTGGTATTTTAGTCATGGTATGATTTTCTGGTGATTTTAGTTAGATTAAACCATTTTCTAAGTCATGCTAAGTCATGACTTATGACTTTGTGATTTTGGTTAGTATAACTTAGTGTAAACCCTAGTTTTCTCTAACCTAGAAGTTGCCATGACCATGAGAGCTTAGCCATAGGCTTAGAACCTCAAATTAGTGATTTTTAGCCATAGGGGTATTTTGGTAATTTTCTAGAGATTATTATAATTAAGTAGGATTAGTGAGATATTACTATTCAAGGACCTTTAGATTAGTGACTTGCTAATCCCTAACCTAATTACCCTAACTGACTAGTCTTTGTTTGACCAATGACTTTGCTGGTCTAAGTTGATCTAGACTTGATCCAGATTGATCATGTTGACTAGTATTTGACTAGTTGATTAAAGTGTTGACCAGGACTTGACTTTAACCTAGATTAAAATTGTTTGACCTTGTTTGATCTTGTTTGACCTTATTTGACTTAGTATGACTTCCTGTGACTTAGTTTGACTATTAGAGTTGACCAAGAGTTGACTTTTGACCAGTTTGACCTAGAATCATGTAGTATGCATTGTATACTTTATTTTTATCATTGTGGATACTTTGTGACTTGTATTGCTCTGACTAGGAGCCAGACACCTCTCCTCAGACTGCATATTCTCTACAGACATTCATACAGCAGGCGAGTACATTCTCTGACCGTTTCATACTTGTTCAGGCTTTACTTCTCGCTCTAGATTACTTTACTTGTTGCTGTCACGTTGGTAACACGGATTGGTACTATATGGATCTTTACATGAGATGTTATCCCCCTCGGGAGCATCGGGTACTTCATGTTATGTGTGTTTCACTATCATCATGTACTCCTATGCTTTCATTATTCATGTACACTCATGTGATCATGTACTCTCATGTTTACTGAGCTCTCATGTATACTATCATGTGCACCCTTTTATGGGCCCCATGTGATATCATGTACAATAACGTAACTTGTATAGATCCTTGTGTATTGATTGGGGTACGGGGGAGTAGAAGTGGACATGTGAATAATTCCAAAGTAGTGTAGTCATGTACAAACTCAGTAGTATAGTCATGTATAAATTCTAGCCATTCACATGCCTATCTTGTGCTCTACATCACTAGTCACTACAGTTCTCTATATACAGTAGATATTTCATTACAGCTATCTCTTTTACAGCGTATATTTCCTTTCAGCAGTTCATGTATCTTACTCTATTGCCTGTATCGTATTTCCTAACCTGATATGAACTGCGTGAGATGTATTGTGCTCGTTCCTGTCCTGATTGGACCTGTTGAAAATATTACAGAGGATGAGGATGAGGCCCTGGTGTCTACCTATTATGGAGCAGGACTAGATGATACTTGTATTGAGGACCCTCAGCAGGTTCCACCTACAGCTGAGGAGGATGTTCCAGTAGTCTAGACCAGTTTAGTCTAGGCAGTCTTTTCTATATTTACTTTTTGTCTCACATTCTGTGTTGTATTTTGAGATGTGGAGATGTATAGACTCTTAGACTTATTGTATTATGAGTTGACATTCTGGATGTTATGTATCTTAGACACTTAGTCTTATTTCATCTATGCTATGGTTCTCTTTGAGTTACTATCTATCTGTTCTTCGTTCTTCTACCCTAGATGTGATTGAGATTGTTTTCTATTTGTCACCTCCATTCGGAGAGTATAAACTGTACAGGTACATTATACTGTTAGATGATTGACCTAGGACAGCGTTCTACCGCCGACACTGCGGCGTAGGCTGGACGTACCCACTTCTCGTACCCTGCTACACTGCTATCACTCTCCTAGCTAGTGACACCCCTCACTGATGACAAACACATATCACCTATACAGCACACATGGCCTACTCTACCCACATCTCAGTTTTCCAATTCATATCACACTTGGTCACACCACTCATCCACACACACACACACAACCTAAACTAGACTGTCACATGACACACACAGTAATATTCCCTTCACTGTTGTAAGGAATATTTAGGATTTGATATAAATTCCTGAATTGTTGTTGAGTTATGATTGTGTTTGAGAACTGAATTCGAATGGGTATGGACTGAATTCGTTCACTGTTACATTACTGCCAGTGGACCTCAATTTTTTCCTGAGATAGATCCCCTATTCACTGATTCTTACTGTCATCCACACCCTTCACTTGACACTTAGCTCACTCACATCATGCACTCTTCACATTATGTGTTATTTTATTCATTGTGTGAGTTTAGCCTTGTTTCTGGGATTTGATGAGTGGGTAAGGGCTTAGCAAGCAGCAGGCAACATGCTTGCCCTGCCTTAGCCTTGCAATTGCAGTAGCTAGCAGCAACAGGCAGTGACCTTAGGCCATTGGCATATGGCGGAATGTTAGTCCTACATGTTTATATAAGATGTCCTGCCTCTCCTTGATTAGAGATTTCATTCTTTAGCTATAGGGTATGTCCAGTCTAGATGAGGGTATTGAGTCCTAGATCAGCTGGGTGTTGAGTTCAAGACACTCCCTTATGAGTCATTTGGGATGCATAGGCTTTTAGCTATTTGTGTATAGGTATGATTGTATATGGGTTATAGAGAGTGAGTTATCTGTGATGATTAAGTAGCAGTTGCATTAGAGGAGTCAGAGGGATTAGAGTGAACTGGAAAAAGGTACCCAGGCCATGGCATGACATTGACAGCTAGGTATGGGTGAAATATGAGGGTACACCTATGTGAGTATAATATATAAATATAGGTTATTGATACTTTAGTATAGATATAGGTTGAGTGTCCTTGGGTGAGTGTTAGAATTGAGGGTTAATGCATACACCTTAAGGATATGTGGTATGGGTATTGGATAATAGGCTAAGGTCATGGATGTAGGTAAGTTAGATTGGCCTTGACATGTAGCATGAGTAGGAAATGTGGGTAGTCTTAAGTATAGGTCATGGGATCACCTATGTGATATGTGACAGGGTATTAGGTATTAAGGTATTGGCTTACATTGTGTTAAGGTATAGGTTGATATATGGGATGTTGATCTGGTATGACCTAGAAAGAGCCTAGTTAACCTTGGTTTGACTCTATAGTCGACCAAACACTAGATGTTGACTTGGGTTGACCCAGAGTTGACCAAGTTTGACTTGGACCTAGTTTGACCTAGACAGTTGACCAGGTTTGACTTAGAGTTGACTTTGACCTAGATTAACCTAGAAGTCATGTAGATTGCATCATAGACTTCTTTTATCTTATTTTAAGCACATTATAACCTGTACTGTTCTATTTAGGACATTGTGACTCCGGTGCAGACATCTGACATTATACTACTCTTTTCAGAGTATCAGGCGAGTACATTCTCTGATAGTTCTCTCATTTATTTGCCAGTTACTGTATTTCAGTTCTATTTAGTTTTATGTGATTCTCTGATACCATACGTATGGATATTTCTGGATTCATGTATGCGACACACTCACCATATTATCTGGCCTCTATTACTGGAATCACTGGAATCATTCTGGAATCTATTTCTGGAATCATTATATTTTGGCTGGTCTCATCTCGATTCTCGTGTCGAATTCTGGATTCATTTGTTTACGGGGCGGGGAAATATTGAGTAAGACATGTAGATATACCCCAAATCTGGAATCTCCCTACTGGAATCTACTGGAAGCATAGCCATCTCTCGCCTGATCAGTGAGAGGTGTGCCTGATTACCCACAGCCGTCTACATGTCGATCTCGGTATTTTAAAACACACTATTAGATTAGCAGGACTCACCTGGATTCTTGATCACTACCTAGAATCATCTGGTACTGGATTCATCTTGTATTAGATCCATCCCGTACTGGATTTATAGCAGTTTACACTTGTCTTACATTTACTGCCTGGACTTATTATGTTACTTTAGTTCAGCTAGATTTATTTACAGTCGTCATTGCCATCATTCTTCTCTTGTTTAGTTACTTTACTTTCCTTGTATCTTACTGTTTCTCCATACCATCACATGTATATAAACTGTCATATTCATCAATAAAACTGTCTATAACTGCTTTATAGTTCCCTGTCTTTTACTTAGGTTTTCTTGATGAGTTGTATTCGTTCCTGTCCTGACTGGACCTGTTGAAAATTTTACAGATGATTGCCCTGAGGACACATGCCCTACATTTTACTGAGGAGATGGCTTAGCTACCTATGGCCCCGACACTCAGGAGTGATCGGGAGTTTAGTTAGTCTGTCATGTTTTAGTTTTTCCTGTTTAGATCTGGAGTTGTATATAGAGATTTGAGACTTGAGATGTATTTGAGATTGTTGAGTTTGTTGTTATTTTTATTAGTAGTTTTGTTGTCTTCAATTTCTTAGTTATACTTCTGTGATATCTTATCGTTCTTAGTCTGTGATTGAGATTCATTATATCTATACTTGTCCTCCGTTCGGAGTTGAGATTCGATAAGTACATTATATAATTGCGTGAGTTGTTGATTAGATAGTAACCTAGGACAGCGTTCTACCGTCGACACTGCGGCGTGGGCTGGGCGTTGTTACGTGCTCGTACCCTCACAGTGGGTGCGGGTCGTGACATTGGGTCAACAGGAATGGGAATTGGGCTTCCCAGCTTGGTTGGGCTGCAGCTGTTGTTTCTATTGCTTTTCTTTTTTTTCTTTATTTATACTATATATATATATATATTTTATATATATATATATATATATATATATATATATATATATATATATATATATATATATATATATACATATATTTATACATATATATCTATTCATATATATACACACACATATATTTATATATGTATAATTATATATACATACACGGATACCCTTTTATATATCTACTTGTATAAATATATGCACAAATACTCCTTCATATATATATATCTATGTATACGTACACATACACATATAATATATATATATATATATATATATATATATATATATATATATATATATATATATATATATATATATATATATATATATATGTCCGGCGGGCCTAGCTCTTGTGGTTAGGAGGGTTGGCTCCCCTAGCGGTGGGCTAGGTTCGAGCCCTCCCTTGCCCACCCGAGGTGGCTGGGCGGCTTTGGCCGCGGCCTCGGGTTGGCGCCCCTTGCCGGACACCCCACCCCCCCTGGCCCCCCCTCCCCCCGGGTTACCCTCCACCCCCGGACCCCCCCCCCCCGGGCCACCCCAAAAAAAAATAAAAAAATAAAATAAAAAATAAATAAATATATATATATATATATATATATATATATATATATATATATATATATATACATACTCTCGTTTATAATATTTATATATTTATATATTTCCTTATTTGACAATCTACATAAAATCCAAATACCTCAATACTTTTTATCAACTAGTATAGGGCCTTCCTACCTAAGTATGAACACTTATACCATAATATTTATTTGACAAAATAATATAGCCACTAATAATAAAATAATATTATATAATAATATTCTCAATAAAATAATAATAAATACAACGAAATTTAATAAAACAATAATGGTGTATATATACCACTAAGCGCAGGCTAATAATCCCCAAAATGCACAAAGACCCATTTTATACAAGTGCCATTGAATATCAGCTAATAACAATATTTATAATATTTAATCATGAATACTCAGAAATATTCATTAAATCATTAAAATGGAAAACCACCCACTCACCAAAATACGTCAACACGCATGCCATCAGACGTCCCACATGACTACATGGGCTCGGGCTCAGTTCGGGTCCAGTCCGGACTAAAATGGTATAACCGGTTTCCCTAAAACACAATAATATGAATAACAAATAAATAACTTCGGTAAAGGTTAAGTCGCAACTTGGCCTGGTTTTCCTAGTTAGGACATCACTATGGCTCAGCCTTCCCTATCAGGGCTAATACACTAGTCTAAGCACGCTATTGCACTATCCGTGCCACGATTTCTAGTCACCTTGTACCCCAAAACTCTACTATGGCTAAAGTCATCCATCGTAATAATTAACTAAATAATTATTTCTAAAAACTCTAAAAACCATCATTCAATTCAAATAAATAATAAAATATTATAGAAAAAAAATTCAGAAAGAGGGGTTACATGATGACCCTGACATAATTACGAGATCTTAGAGAGACGAGAAAAATCTTCACAGCTGGCACGATCCACCAATTCCAAAGCTCTTTATGCGGATCGCTTTAAGGACTTTCATGCGGCTCTGACATGGGGCCACCCTTATGCGGCTCAACTGTCGGGGCCACCCCTATGCGGTTCAGATGGGGGGCCACCCTTATGCGGCTCGGTTGTAGGGGCTACCTTCATGCGGCTCAGTTCTGGGTGCCACCCGTATGCGGTTCAGATGGGGGGCCACCCTTATGCGGCTCGGTTGTGGGGGCCATCCTCATGCGGCTCAGTTGTGTGGGCAACCCTTATGCGGTTCAGATGGGGGGGCCACCCTTATGCGGCTCGGTTGTGGGGGCCACCCTTATGCGGCTCGGCTGTGGGGGCCACCCTCATACGGCCCAATTAGCAGACCACACTCATGCGGCTCTGCCAGGGCCCCGTTCATGCGGCTCGCAACATAAATGGCAGTTGGGACACGTGGCAGAAGATTGACTAAGACTTATCCACTTGGATTTAGTAACCAACAAATCATAACAATGCAGATTTATTGTAACCAACTCAACAGCCCAGATTGATTTCCAACAAACAGATCAAGGTTAATCTTAACTAATCCCCAACCGCCAACTTTTCAAGGAGCAATTACTGAACACCCCGCTCATCACACAATTCCAATAAATAGCAAGGTGTTGTTCCCTTGTAAAAAGACAAAGTTATACGCATAAAGCCCGAGCAGAGAGACTAGCAACCCCGGCACACACAAAGAGCATTTCCTCGCAAGAGCAGAAGCTACGTCCGATCGTCCAAGGAGTAAGGCAGAGTTGATAGCACTCTTCCGAGCCTCTACCGTCACCTCCAAGAAAAACTAAACAATTATACTTAGATTGCTTTTTCTAGGTTTTGTTCCTAGGCTCTGTTTGTACGAGCGAGTTTGTATTATGAATTACAAGTTCAGTCCTCCCATAAAACTGTTCTGTGCTTTTATAATCAATAGCAAACACGATGGCGACTGTGCTGGGGGCTAACTACTCTACTGCTGAGAAGTTGGTGACACAATCTGACGCAGCCAAGCTTGGCCCTACGCAACAGAGGCTGGTCGTCCGCTTCCACCAGCAGGAGTTTGAAGAAATGCTCTCCGATGGGAGTGCTGGCCCGATCCAGAAGCGAGCCCGCACGAAGAAGGCCTACAGGGAGTGGAGGCCCAAGACTTTCGCTCCTCCCCAAGCTCTGGAAGAGGCATTCTCTGCTGCCCAAGACAGCGGAGAAGACTCCCATGTGGCCCCACTTCAGGCCACAGAGACCCCTACTGTTCTCAAGTCCGGCAGAGGAAAGTACTACGATGCTGGACTTGAGGAAGCAAATGGAGACTCTATGCGGTCCAGGAAGAAACCGCATAAGGGTGCCAGCTGCATGAAAAAGGCTCATGCGGCCAACAATTCTAGCCGCATGAAGGCTCATGCGGCCACCAAATCCAGCCATATGAATGTTCCTGCGGCAACCAAATCCAGCCGCATGAATGCTGATACGGCCATAAATGCCAGCCGTATGAATGCTGATGCGGCAGCCAAATCCAACCGCATGAATTCTTATACGGCCACAAATGCTAGCCGTATGAATGCTGATGCGGCCACAAATGCCAGCCGCATGAATGCTCATACGGCCGCCAATCCCAGCCACAGATCATCTGCTCCAGGCGGCTCGGGTTCAGTCTTCGACCGCCTCTCATGCGGTCCTGACCTCAGACACTCTCCTAAGGATGTGCCAGACTCTGTGCAGCATAACTTGGACTCTTCCTACTATGCGCCTTTGGGTACTAGAGGGAAGAAGTCTAGGACAGTACGGGCTCGTCGAGCTGAGTCAGCTGTCCCAACCTCTGACTATCAGAGAGCTTCGCTTACTGTTAGACGGGCCTCTGATGAAAAGTTGTACAGAACTGACTGTGTCCAGCCTCCAGCGGTAAACAGACAGAGTGGTTCCCAAGAGCCTCCCAATCAGGGAGCAAACATGTAGCCAACACACTCGTACGCTCGGGACTCCCGAGCCCACAAAATGAGTGACTTGCGTGATGTGATTCTTCACAAGTACAAGAAAAGAGAAGAAAGCTTGGTGTGCAGAGAATCCTTTCATGGACATCACTGCACTTAAGTCATAGTCAACTGCTGCTGTAGCAAGGTGGCAGTATAAGAGGACCGACAGTCTGTCTTCTAACGACTGCAGCGGCCAGGACCGATCCTGCAACAAAGATCAGGAGACGAAGCGCTTCATGTCGCCTTCTGCAATTCTACTCGAAAGATCCCTACCGACAAGGCAGGGAAGAAGATAAATGTTTCCAGCCCGGCGATCTCTACTAGCGCGGCTAGGAAACTCACGTCCAAGCGGCTGTCCACAAACACCACTTGAGAAGTTTATCAGGGCACCCGCTCAAAGAAAAAATCTTCAACACTTGGAGATTCGTCATCTACATCTCTGGAGGTAGCCGAAGCTGGGGGTAGCACCCCTCCGAACGTCCATAACAATCCGGTGTTCCAAGAAGATGCACCATGGGAAGCAATTCCCCCCAAAGATGTAGTGGATCCGAACGTCCCTGAGGACACCCACGGGTCCCAAGACGAGGCAGCCTCCTATGCAAGGGTAGCACTTCCTCTGAGTCCGAACCAGAGGAGAACATTCCCACATACCCTGACGATTTCTCGGTGCAAGGGTATGATTCAAAGGGCACGTCCTCCACCGTTCCTTCCATCTCTCCTCATGTGAGGACGGTGTTCATGACGAACAACGACCAAGACGGTCCTAGCAATCGCCAACGCATCGACACTCTGGAGGCCATACTTCATACCTTGGTCAAGTCGTGGACGAGATCAAAGCGGCCCTACCGGCTCTGCAAGGAAGGATGCCTGGCCAAACAAGCTTGGGTCCCACGGTCAATGCGAACACAAACATAACTGCGCCAAACCCGGGCGATAATCATCTTGGAATGTCGGCCCCTACCGCTGCAGACGAGGCCAGGGAGGCAAGACGAGAGGTCCAGAAGCTCCGGGCCATGTTTCACGCCCGAGAAACTGCCCAAGACCTCAGGACACGACAACCGTATTCGGCTGCATGGAGAGATGTCCCCTTCCCACCAAGATATAAGCCATTTAACATCAATCCATATGACGGGAAGACATCTGCGAGCCGGTACATCACCTACTTTAAAGTCACAATCGACCATCTGCCTCATGACGACGCCATCCTCACGTGGTTATTCATCGGGGCATTGGAGGGGGTAGCATTTGATTGGTACCACAATCTGTCGGACAACTGCATCCATTCCTTCGCCGACTTCAAGCGTATGGTCGTAGAGAGGTTCTATGAGGTAGGACAGGATGTCACAATATCTACCCTCATGGACGTTGTTCAAGGTGAAAAAGAGCTGACAAGGAACTATATTGTGCAGTTTTGCCAAACCGCGATGAAGTTGCCCACCAGTAATTCGGACTCTTCCTTGATTGAAATTTGCCAAAATAGGCTGCTCCCCACAATCAGCCTCTAGATGGGCGAAAGTCAATTTAAGGACTAGAAGACTTTCATCATCAGCGCCACTAGCACAGAAGACAAGTTAAAGAAATCTCGCCAGCTGGGATTGCACATCTCGGAAGGAGAGGACAAGGGCAAATGCCCTAATGCTAACAACAACAATGGTGGTAATTCCTCCAACAACCGAAACAACAAGGGCAAACAGGCTATGGTGGCCGACACAGCCCCGATGCCCGAATCGAAGCCGACAGAGAAGTAGTGGCCGCAGATGACTTACTCCTTCGAAGACAGCCATGTCAAGCCCATCCTTGACATGCTCATACAAGGAGACAGGATTCAGCTCCCTCCACCGAGATGTGAGCCTCGGCCTACAGAGATAGAAAGCCCAAAGTACTGCCACTACCACCGCTACGTCCATGATGCTACTCAAGACTGCTTCCAATTAAAGCGGTACGTCCAGAACCAGATCGACTCTAAGGCTCTGGCCATTGACTTCAAGGAGGTAACTGTGGCGGCCAACATGGTGTCTGTCCAATTAGGCAGCTTTCCTCCGACGAGGAGCCAAGACGGCGTAGTACCCGTCCCAAGGACAAAAATGGAGGTCGCTAATCTTCTACCTCCCCGAGACCAGGCTGCTGTGCTGGTACCCCTCACCACATCACGAGGGAAGGTCATGTGGGTCCACCAGGACTTAGTATCTGAAGTAACCCATCGAGCATCACCCTCTACTGGCAAGAAGAAGGATGGAAAAGTCAAGTCCTGTCGCACAATCCGACAGATGTCGAAGAAGCTACGGCTGTCGTTACCCGATCCGGTGTACAAACTCAACCACCACCGGGTAACTCGACCGAAGATCATCAGCCGGCGGCTGCTGATGCTCCAGGACCTTCTCAGCCTCTGACGACCGATAAGCCTAGGTCAAAGGAGACTCGCTTTGACAAGCCACTCCGAAAAGAGGCACCCCATGGGCTGGAGAGGCCCTACAACTTTGACATCTTGGCACAGTTGGCCAACGCACCGGCCAAGTTGTCATTATACAAGCTCTTGAGGCTCTCCAAGGATGTTCGTGTCACCCTGAGTGACGTACTTCAAAATGATGATGCCTATCTTGCTCAAGTCAAGCTCACAGGGGAGAGCTCGCCAGCTGATGCCCAAGACAGTGCTTGTACCGGTACAATGCCCAATATCGTATTCACTCTGCAGGACATGTTTATTAAGACCAACCTTCACGATTACCCTCTGTATTACACTGGATACGTCGGCAATGTCAAGGTGGATCGGATGCACATTGATCCCGGCTCTTCGATGAGCATTATTTCGAAGAGCTTGCTTCATCATCTGCATATCCATATGCACTGGCTGACTCCTACCAGCACCGCCATCAGCGGTTTCAATTTCAGGAAAAGCTATTCCATTGGAAAGATTCGCCTGAAGTGCCAAATCGGCGACCTTCAGTCGGAAGTAACCTGCTATGTGATCGACGCAGACACCTCCTATAATATTCTTCTGGGGCGTCCATGATATACGATTATATGGTCGTGCCCTCCATATTGCACTAGTACTTCAAGTACGTCGACAAGTACGGCTTTGTGAGGATAGAATTTGCTGACATCGATCCCTTCAAAGGGGTCGAATCCTACTATTCGGATTCCTACTTTTACGAGAACTCAAAGAGGCACCTGATAAAGGAGGATGCTCAAGAGCAGACAGAGGCAATTACAGGGCCGGAGGAACCCTTGAGAATCCATCTCCAACCCTGCAAACCAGGCAGGACTGTGCCTCTTACAGCCACTTTGTGTAGTTTCCCTGTGCTCACTGTACAAAGGGAGCAGATGACAATTCGACTGCCAAGGTCTGGCCAAGGGGCGAGGCCCAATATGGAGCCACTGACGATCAAATTACTAAGTGTGGGCAAACAACAAACAAAAGAGGTTAATCCCTCCGTCAAGCCAATGGTCATTCGTCTGCCTAAGACAAATCGGCAGCCAAGCACTGAGCCAGTGGCCGCTAGCGCACCTACGACCCCACGTCCAACGCCCTCAGGGGAGCCATTGATGATCAAGCTGCCTAGGTCATCTTCCCAATCTTTAATGCAGAGGTTGGCTAAACAAGAGCCAGGAACAAATCGACAGCTCAGTACTAAGCCGGTGGTCGCCAGTGAGCCAATAACTCCTCATCTCGTACCAAGTACTAAGCCGGGGGTTACTATTACACCAACGACTCCGCGTTCAGCACCACCAGTGGAGCCCCTGATGATTAAGCTTCCCAGGTCGTCCTCCCAGTCTTCATTGACACAGGGGGTGGCCGAAGAAGAGTTAGAGCTAGAAAAGTATGTGGCTGCTCACACTGATGTTTCGTCTGCAGATGATGTAATTTCACTAAAAAAGATACCTTACTTCATCAATAAAGGGTTATCTTTGAACTACATCGAGCTTAATAAGCTTTGTATAATGTATGCTATGGAACACGGTATAGACACCAACCTATACACGCAAGTGACAAATATCTATGCCACAAATCAAATCACTCCTGTAGAAGGAGCCTGCTTCATAGTCGAAGGAGACGATCATCCAATCATCTTCGGCCGAAAAGATGATCCACAGTCCTTCAGGCCAGAAGAAGTCGATCCTAAATCCGACACTGGAAGACTGGCGCTTTATCTCTATAGCTCCCATTCCAAGCATCTTATGCAAAAATAGGGGTACGACATAGAATCTACACCAGGCTTAAACTACGGCACCGGCCGGTGACTACCCTTGCAATTACCAGTCCCGGCTGAAAAACCTTAGGATTACTATAGCAAGACCAGACATGGGCTAGGTTATGTTACACCTATAATGACCCATGAAAGCTCAGATGAGGAATGTGATTGGCATTCACACTCAACCGGATCACCAACTTCTGATTCGGATGCCAGCATCGGGGACGTATTTAGACAAGCTCTGTCAGTCAATATGGCATTTATTGATGCCTACGAAGAAGATTAAGACGTACCCGAGCTTCTCGAATTAGAGCCTTGGGTTCAACAATTAGATGCACAATGGAAGAAATGCTTCGAACTCCGTGAACCTTCCACTGAAGATGAGGTTATGCAAGTTAACCTCGGCGATGAGTCCTCTCCAAAGCCAATCTTCGTTAGCAAAAGCCTGACAGACGAAGAACGGAAGGCACTTTTGCAACTCGTCAGAGAGTACATCGATGTGTTCGCTTGGAGCTATGAAGACATGCCAGGGCTAAACACCGAGGTCGCACTTCATAAACTTAACATTCATCCGGACACAAAGCCGGTCAAGCAACAGCAAAGACGTGTCCGCCCGAATATTATGAATTCTATCGAAGATGAGGTCAACAAACTGATAGCCAGCGACTTCATCCGGGAGGAGCAACATCCAGACTGGGTCGCCAACATAGTACCAGTCCTCAAGAAGAATGGAAAGATTCAAATTTGCATCAACTTCCGAAATCTAAACAAAGTATGTCCTAAAGACGAGTTCCCTCATCCCATTACGGACATCATGATCGAGAACACATGTAGCTTTGAGCGCATGTCATTCATGGATGGCTTCTCAGGATACAACCAAATCAAGATATTTTCTGATGACGAAAAGCATACATCATTTCGAACACCGATTGGCGTATAATGTTACACCATCATGCCCTTCGGTTTAAAGAATGTCGGTGCCATATACCAGTGAGCTATGAGCGTCATCTTCAGAGATCACCTGCGTAAGACCGTGGAGTGTTATATCGACGACATAGCTGTCAAAAGCCGCTCTAAGGGAGACCATCTGCAGGATCTGAGGACGGTATTCGACCTGATTCGAGCGCACAACTTGAAGATGAATCCTACCAAATCCTTCTTGGGCGTATCTAGTAGAAAATTCTTGGGTTTTATCATTGCTGCCCAGGGAATCCACATAGATCCTGAGAAGACGAAGGCAATAATGGAGATGGGTCCCCCGAGAAATCTTTATGAACTCCGAGGCCTTCAAGGGAGGCTATCTTACATCAGGAGGTTCATCTCCAACCTCTTCGGGCGATGTCAACCATTCACCCACCTCATGAAGAAGGGCATTTCATTCGTATGGGATGAAGAGTGCCAACGCACGTTCGACAACATCAAAGAATATCTGTCAAATCCTCCAGTTCTGGCGGCCCCAATTGCTGGAAAGTCGTTCTTACTTTATGTACGAGCGATGGAGCATTCCCTTGCTGCTCTACTAACAAAAAAAAATGATGCGGGGCATGAACAAGCTATCTATTATCTCAGTCGAATGATGATTGGGCCTGAGCATAGATATACCGCCGTGGAGAAGGAATGTCTTGCTCTGGTGTTCGCTATCCAGAAGATGCGATACTATGTTACAGGACAAACCATACATGTCATATCTCGAGTTAACCCCCTCAGGGTTCTCATGACCAAGCCGGGTGTACTCAGCTCTCGCATCGCTACTTGGGCAATATTATTGTCTTCCTACCATATGATCTTCGTCCGCAAAAGGCTGTTAAAGGTCAGGCTCTGACAGACTTTTTAGCAGCTCATCCAGGTTTGGAGTCAACCAGAATATATGAAGAGATTTCAAACGAGGTCGCCAATTCAAACATGGCTTCCGATGATTCCGTCTGGCAAATTTTCTTCGACGGTGCTTCAAGAATCGGGCCCAAGGGAACATTGTCGTTGGCGTCGGAGTGGTACTGACTTCTCCTTCTGGCTTGGTGATCAACCGGGCATATTCTCTTACAAAACCTTGCTCGAATAACGTGGCCAAGTACAACGCCTTAGTTATCGGCCTCCGACTCATAAAAAAATTGGGGGTAGAGTACCTAGAGGCATATGGCGATTCACAGTTAATCGTCAATCAGATCCGGGGTTCGTATGAATTTCGTCATGAAGAAATGATTTCCTACCATCACGTAGCGACAGCCATCATTACTTCTCTGAAAGGGTTCTTCATAGAACATGTTTCGAGACTCCGAAACATTGAAGTCGACGCCTTAGCAGGACTGGCCGCTTCCCTGGCGGTCCCAAAATATACTCATCTTTTGGTGGACGTAATAGGCCATGAGTTGGTCTGTCCCAAGAATAACGTCCAATTTACTGAAAGCTATTCTTCCCTGACGGTCGACGAGACACCGGATTGGAGGCTCCTATTTATCGACTTTGCAGTTTATGGCATCTTGTCGGAGTACCCGAAAGAAGCCACCTCTATTAGAAGATGTTCTCTCAGATGCTTCTACGATACTGAGACAAAGATACTGTATCAGCGATCTTACGATGGACTAATGCTTCGGTGTTTGTCAAATACAGAGGCCAAAGAAGGGGTACGCTAAGCTCACGACGGCTTTTGTGGGGCCAATCAACCTGGCCCGAAGCTGCAAGACCGCCTTCGTCGGATGGGCTACTACTGGCCTACGATGGTGGCAGACGCGATAGACTATACATGAAAGTACAAAGCCTGTCAGGTCCACGCAGATTTCATATATCAACCATCTGAATTCTTACACCCAACGGTGGCATCCTGGCCATTTGAGGCATGGGGAATGGATATCATTGGTACAATCACTCCACCTTCGACCAGAGGACACCGCTTCATACTAGCAATTACAGATTACTTCTCCAAATGGGCAAAAGCTATCCCGCTAGCAGAGGTGATGACATCAAATGTGATCAGCTTCCTCAAGCATCACGTCATCTATCGCTTCGGACTGCCACGAAAGATCATCCACGACAATGGTCTGTAGTTTGCAAGCCACGCCTTCTATCGGTTTTGTGACAAACACTGAATCCAGAATGTTGCTTCAATACCGTAGAATTCGACAATAAATGGGTTGGCAGAAGCATTCAACAAGACTATAATCAAGCTGCTCAAGAAGTTTGTGTCTTCCAACAAATACGATTGGAATGAAAAGCTTGGCGAATGCCTATGGGCGTACCGTACTACAGTCCGGACGGCCACCGAGAACACACCATTTTCTCTGGTGTATGGGAGTGAGGCAGTTCTCCCACTAGAGTCTCAAATCCTCTCGCTCCGTGTCGTCCTTACCTATCGATTGACGACGGATGATAATTACCATCGCCGGCTACAAGAGTTAGAGGCCTTAGATGAGAAACGTCTGTTAGCTCAACAACGAATCGAGCTGTATCTAGCACGCATCTCAGGAGATTTCAATAAGAAGGTTAAACTCATAACATTCCAAGTGGACGATCTCGTTCTGGCAGTTCGGAGGCCGATGGTTATGACTCACAAAACCGTCGGCAAATTTCAGTCAAAATGGAAAGGCCCATTTGTCATCGAGGCTGTATTCTCCAATGGTACTTACCGCCTCGCAAAACAAAATGAAGACTTGCTCATGTTGCCTGTCAAAGGCAAGTTCCTAAAGAAGTATTATGTCTAAGCGACATCCCCCAAATCAATCGGACTGTTAAGTTATCCGCCCCCAGGCACCGCTGAACTTACACTCTGGGTGTCCCAAATGAATCAATATCACATCTTCTGGGTAGTAAGTCACGTATGATCATACCTCTGAACTTCCTTCCTAAAAGAGCATTTTCCTCATGATCTATTACCCGTACTTTCAGTGCATAAAAAGGGTAACAGATCCACAAATTTCTCGAAATAACCACGTCTATGTCACCTCTGAGTTGTTTCACTTCCATCAAAAACAAACCAACCCTCACGTAGAACTTCCACATCCATATTACCTCTGAGTTGTTCTATGTACCCTTCATGGTGTCCACTCCTGCCACGTCCTCATTACCTCTGAGTAGGAAGACTCTATTAAAGAAACCCTCATATTTACCACGTCCTCATTACCTCTGAGTAAGTATGTTGGTTTTCTCTCTACTTATTATCCGTACCCAAAACCAGGGTATGCCAAGGATAATAGGCCCACAAATGTCCACAGTTGACCACAAATGTCCACAGTTGACCCTAAATGCTGTACTAAGTTTTCTAGTACACGCGCCTCTTTTTTACAGTCTTATGCCTCTGGAACCCAGCCATTCCACGACATTCTTTCCCTCGATACCAAGAACTTCTATATACACCTTACCGTGGAGTTGTTCTAGGTATCCCTATCAAACTTATTATCCGTACCTAAAACTAAGGTATGCCGAGGGTAATAGGTCCACAGAAAAAGCCCCAGTGGGGCAAACACATAAATGCAGTACAAGCACGACAGATAAAGGATGATGCAAGCAAAGTCATTTATTCAAATCAAGTCAAAAGTACTACATTCTTGGGGACTATGTCCCTACCAAAAAAAAGATGAAGAAATAAAAAGAGAGAAAGAAAAGAAAAGGCCGACTATGGTTCTGCGATACATAATTCTCTGAGACGGTCCCTCAGTACGACCGTCGACCGCTCAAACTGCCGCTTGGCTCGGCGCTCGGCCTCCTGAGTTAACCGCTCCGTATCATCCAGATATGCATGAGCCTGCCAGCCATCTTCAAGCTTCTTTAGAGCACGCTCCAAGTCAGCAGAAGCACGGGTGACTTTATCGGCCTCCTGAACAATTAGCTCCTTACTCGTACGGGAGGCCTCGAGCTCAGATTCTAAGAAGGCCAATTTCCTCTGGAGCTCGAAGATCTGCTCCTTTGTGTCGATTATCCTGCGAGAGGCTGCTGCCTCCCGAGCAATGCAATCCTCTCCCCGGTGGCTCAGCTGATCATACTGTAGAGACAGATCGTGGAGGTCCTTCATTATAACAGGCTTGGATGCATCTCGTGTGGCCCTTAACTTCTCCATAACGGTTATGGGGAAGGCACGCTCCCGATCTACCACCGAAGACAGGTCGACTTGCCACAGTACTTGATACTGGGCCACAGGCTGATCCGCCTCTAGCAATTTGGGCTCCAGCATCTCAACTATCCCTGTCCCACCGGGGAGGGTTCTAAGGATGGCCCCGGGCATATTGACGGGCCAAGGAAAAAGAGGTCCTCCTCTCCACCGTAGCCTCAACTCCTCGTCTCAGGTGACGGTAAAAATTGTCAACTACATCCTTTGACGATTCATCCAGAACTTTAGAAGAAGACGGCATCAAAGGAAGGGTAGCTGGCAGGGTCGAAGAAGATGCACCAGAACTTGATGTCCTTGCCACAAGGAAAACAAGTTCCGAGCGAAAGGACGCTTGAATAGCAGCGAATTCCTCCTCCGCAGCCCGAAGGATCTGGAGACTCGACAGGGCGGAAAGATCGACTCCCGGAGCCACATGAACAGAGGAGGGTACATAGACCATTTCTCCCTGCCCCGGTCGTTCTGTCGCCTGCTCTTTCGAACTTGATTCAGCGGGAGGTCCCTTAATGTAAGTTGGAGGGGAAAGAGGCATACTCTCTTCCACCAGATCCTCTGTGGCAGACTCTCCCCTGATAGTGTACGCCGTTGGCAGTAAAGAAGAAGGGCCTGTATGTCCGGAGCAACCATCAATCAGCATAACCCGAAGGATGTGATGATAGAGCAAATGAACCTCCTCACTGGTCAAATTTTGACTTAGCTTACCAGGGGAGGGTCGTTGGGGCTGAGGTTCACTCGCAACCACCATAGCCTCTTTATCAGCAATAACCGACCCAAATACAGCTGGTTTATCAGCCTCAGCCGCCCCGGAAGGAGATACGGCTGGATCAACGTCACCCAGCTAAAGTTTAGCAGTCTCAGGGATGGATTTAGCAGAGCCCACGTTACCCTGGGTTGGAACGTCAACAATTGGAGCCTCAGTCGTCGCTGGGAAAATCCCGGCGGCAAGAATCTTGGCACTCATATCTCTAATTAGAGTAGTTAGAGCCGGGTCGACCGCAGGGGAAGCAGCCGACTCTGGAAAGTCTTCTTCTCTTGAGGCCTACAAAGAAAAGAAAAATGATTAGATCATAGTTCAGGAAAAGGAAGAGCTAAAGAAGATGATGGTTGTAATTCAATTCACCTCCGAAACGGTGTCATCCTCGCCTCTCTCCTTAATAAGCAGCCCACGAGGCTTAAAAGCAGCCCATTTTATGGAGTAAGTTATGCCGCCAATGGCGGGCTCACGCTTGCTTCGCTTGCACGAAGGACCAGGCACGACAGGCGGCTGATCCGACACTACATCTTCTACGGAAGAAAGAGAGTTATCGGAAGCATGCTCGTCATCCTCTTCATCTGCGTCGACAGACTCCGAGTCCGACACAGCAACCATGTTCTTCCTCCTCTTCCTCGCCTTAGACCCCTTGGGCTTCTTCTCCAAGCTAGTACCAACAATGAAGCTGGTACCGGGGTCAAAATCAACAGGAGGCTTGTTTGCCATGACATGGTATAGAGCCGCCAAAAACGAGATCTCCCCTGACTCTCCAGCATCAGGAACTGAGAAGCTGGTACGGGTGTGAACCGTGTTATAATAGTGGCCGGCTCTGATACCATCAAGGATGCTACCTTCAAAAGTCAGGCAAGAGTTGGCACTGTCCAAGAATAACTGGCTATACCCAAATTGGCGGAAGAACCTATTGGACAAGTAAGGCTCCAAATAGACAGCATTGGGGTTGCGGTATATCAGGTGGGAAGGACGAATATTGAGCAACCAAAGGAGCATCTTGTCGGGTAAGAAGTGGGGAGGCCCAATACCATCAAGATGTACGGCCCTCACTTTATCAACAGTAAATTGAGGGACAGACATGAAAAAGGTGTATCTGTCCACTCTCTCCAGTGCCATCCGACAGGCACGCATAGTCTCACAATCCTAAGGCATACGGCGATACTGGAATATAAAAGCATCGTCAGTAGTTATGCCATCTTCGGGGCCAGGCCTCATCAAAGACCGACAATGCATCAGCAGCCACCCCATCAGATAGTAATAGGGCACTTCAATGCATTCAAAATCCTTCGTAATGTCACGGGCAATGAGCTTAGACGAGAAAATACGGAGGCCACGATGTATGCTGCACACCATGGCCGGGAGAAGAGCTAGTCTGACTCCGAAGACCAGCTTTACAGCAGGAAGGATAAAGTTGCGGCTGATCCTCTCAATAGAACTAGCCCCTCCAGACACTACACAATTCCATAGCCACACTATCAGAAATCCTGCCAAGAGAGCCTTTTCAGACAACGGCTGAGTTTCTTGATAAAAGTAAGCAAAAGAGTCAGATTGACTCCTGAACCTGTCACCGATAATTCGTACCCTCTTGGCGGTTGACACTTGGTCCTGCACCTCCTCCCGAGTACGAGGACTTCGGGGAGAAACCCGGCCTGAGGCACCGAGCATAAAAAGATAAGTGAGCCAGGCCTTTGTGTGCGGAAGGTTCCCTTTCGAGCTGTTATTCTTTTTCTTTGACAGCTGCTGGCATGTGCTGTGATGACACAGCAATTCTCGGTAGACGGCAACGAAGCCCGAGAACCTCTCCTCCAAATCTTCGAACTCTTCGTTCGTCGGAGTATACACCTGAAAGACTTTATTTCCCCAAGGCAGCTTGGAAAAGTCATGCATCTCGTGGAGAGCAATACCCATCTCCCCTACGGGTGTGAAGAAGGTCCCTGTACGGCAGCTATACATCTCCAGCAGAGCCATAAACAATTTCTTGTTTATGGGCAAGCCGTAGCTGGTGCCCCGATTAGCATGGTAGAGTCCAATCTTATGCAAGAGAGTGTTATATTTTCGCACGATCCATGTAGACAGGTTGGTCCATGAAGGGAGGGGGTGTATCCAACTCGGTAGCGACAATCGGCCAATGGGATAGGACCCCTTCCGAGCAAACTAGTTCAGGAAAGTGTCAGCTTGAGAGAACTTGAAGTTGGGACCTTGTACATTCAAGAAATTGCCGAGGGCCAACCCTATCACGTAGCGGCTGACCGGTACCCTGCCCGCGTACACCGATCGTTAGTTATTGTTATAGTGAATTTCACCCACAAACATCCCGTTCTGGATCGAAGTCAAGGAATCCTCCATCTTTCTGTCCATCGGTAGCACGTTGAACCATGACAGTGGGAAGTGACGCTCCATTAGAGGAATATGATCGCCATCCTGTCAGAAGTAAAACTCTAACTCTCGGATATGTCCAGAACTTGGGAGTTCTTCATAGTCAGGTCATCCCCGAAGAGGAACGCAGGCTTCAAGTGTTTGCCTCCCAGCAGCCCTGAGTTCATCATCCCCGAGAAAAAGAAGAAAGACCGATTTTTAATGTCTCTCAGCCTCTCCACAGGTTCGTCTTTGGGAAGCTGGTTCACCACATACTCGACTATGTGGTCGAACCTATAGTCCACAGCAGATTAGGCGCGACCCACCAAAGGTTCTCCCACAACATTGACTGGCAAATTCACTAAAAAAAGGACAAAAGAAACAAGTTAGAAGATGGCCAGGGAGAAGTTCTTAGTGTTTTCGAGCCTATGCGGCTCTGATCAGACGGGTCCTTATGCGGCTCAATTTAATGGAGTTTATGCGGCTCTATTTTTGGGGCCTCATGCGGCCTAGTTCAAATGAGCTTATGCGGCTCTGTTTAACGGGGCCTCATGCGGCCGAGTTCAGATGAGCTTATGCGGCTCTGTTTAGTGGGGTCTCATGTGGCCGAGTTCAAATGAGCTTATGCGGCTCAGTTTAGCGAGGTCTCATGCGGCCGAGTTCAGATGAGCTTATGCGGCTCTGTTTAGCGGGGTCTTATGCGGCCCAGATCAAGTGAGGTTATGCGGCTTTGTTTAGCGGGTGCTCATACGGCCCAGTTTAAAAGCACTTATGCGGCTCTGATTTGGTGGGGTCTTATGCGGCACTGTTCGAGGGAGCTTATGCGGTCCTGTTAAAAGGAAGCTTATGTGGCACAGTTCGATGGGTCTTTATGCGGCCCAGTTTGCAAAGTGCTTAGGCGGCTCGGACATGAGACGTACATGTGGCACATACAGCACAGTATACGTATTTTATCATAATAAACTTGGACAGTTCAATGAAGAGGAAGAAGGCTCACACATAAAATATACGACGTAGCCATGATGGTTAAGGTTTTGAGTTCATACAGTTTCTCCCAATATCCTTACCATCAATGGCGGGGTGAACGTCGGGATGAACTGTGGGTGCCTCAGTCGATGAGGATGCCGCTCCCTTACCCTTCGTCGCAGCGCTAGAGGAAGCTTTAGGAGCCATTGATGATCGGAGAAGGAATAGAAGATGACGACTAAAGGCAAAAAAAAAGTTGAAGACAAAAGAAAGTAAAGAGTCTCTCTCTTCCAAAAGCACTCGTATCTATAGGCAGACAGGGGGGCTCATAGGCCGATGGACGCATCGATTCATATGCTGCCTAGGAGATAAGAACGACTCTTGGATTTCTATCCCCTGCATGCAAAAGATTACCCGTAATCATTCAGAACAAATCTAAATATTTAAAGCTGACTCTTGGGATCCTATCCCAAAAGATGGCTTTAAATCAAAGCAAATCAAAGGCAATTAATGAGATACCTACGTGGCATGAAGAACAGCATACGGCCAGAGCAGTCCATGCGGCCAGGACAGTCTATGCGGCCAGAGTAGTCCATGCGGCCAGAACAGTACATGCGGCCAACACAGTCTATGCGGCCAGAGTAGTCCATGCGACCAGCACAGTCTATGCGGCCAGCACAGTCTATACGGCCAGAACGGTCCATATGGCCAAAATATCCTATGCGGCCAGAGGAGTCTATGCGGTAAGAAGAGCTTATGCGGACATAGCCATGCTTCTTATTCAAAGTATTTCAATTTTACAAATTAAAAACTTTGAAGGGGGTCTTGTAGAAGCATAGAAAAGAACAGGAAAGTCCATGCGGCTCGAAACAGGGAGAGTTTCATGCGGCTTAAAAGTCCCTTAGAGCTTCATGTGGCTCAAAAATCTTTTAGAGCTTCATGCGGCTCAAAAGTCCCTTAGAGCTTCATGCGGCTCGAAACCCCGATAGCTCCATGTGGCTAGGAAAAAGCCACGTGGTCCTATGCGGTTCAAAAATAGGCCTCTATAGCTGGCCATAACTACTCTGTGCAGCTGGCTCATTAAATACTCTGACACAATGCGGCTGCTCTGACACAAAGGATTGACAGCTCTGACATAAAGGTAAAATGATGACCCTGACATAATGACGTGCTCGTAGAGAGACAAGAAAAATCTTCAAAGCTGGCACGATCCACCAATTCCAAAGCTTTTTATACAGATCGCTTCAAGGACTTCCATGCGGCTCTGACATGGGGCCACCCTTATGTGGCTCAATTGTGGGGGCCACCCTTATGCGGTTCAGATGGGGGGCCACCCTTATGCGGCTCGGTTGTGGAGGCCACCCTCATGCGGCTCAGTTGTGGGGGCCACCCTTATGCGGTTCAGATGGGGGGCCACCCTTATGCGGCTCGGTTGTGGGGGCCACCTTCATGCGGCTCAGTTGTGGGGGCCACCCTTATGCGGTTCAGATGGGAGGCTACCCTTATGCGGCTCGATTGTGGGGGCCACCCTCAAGCGACTGAGTTGTGGGGGCCTCCCTTATGCGGCTCGGCTGTGGGGTCCACCCTCATGCGGCTTAATTAGCAGACCACACTTATACGGGTCTGCCAGGATGCCCAGTTCATGTAGCTCGCAGCATAAATGGCAGTTGGGACACGTGGCAGAAGATTGACTAAGACTTATCTACTCGGATTTAGCAACCAACAAATCATAACAATGCAGATTTATTATAACCAACTCAACAGCCCGGATTTATTTCCAACAAATAGATCAAGGTTAATCTTAACCAATCCCCAACCGTCCACTTTTTAAGGCACAATTACTGTACACCCCACTCATCACATAATTCCTATAGATAGCAAGGTGTTGTTCCCTTACAAACAGACAGAGTTATACGCACAGAGCCCGAGCAGAGAGACTAGCAACCCCCGTACACACAATGAGCATTTCCTCGCCAGAGCAGAAGCTACGTCCGATCGTCCAAGGAGTAAGGCAGAGTTGATAGCACTCTCCCGAGCCTCTACCGTCACCCCCAGAAAAACTAAACAATTGTACTTGGATTGCTTTTTCTAGGTTTTGTTCCTAGGCTCTCTTTGTACGAGCGAGTTTGTATTGTGAATTAAAAGTTCAGTCCTCCCATAAAACTGTTCTGTTCTTTTATAATCAATGGCAAACACTATAGACAGAAAGGACACATTTTACATCAGTACAAAATTAGAAAGATGGTTGATATAAAAAGTGTATAAGTGGATTCCCAAAGCTAACCAATATGGATCCAAGCATATTTGGATACCAAAGTCTTCGCCTGATATTGTAGGTGGAGCGTCCTGTGCCGAGCCATAGAACCATAAAAAATATTGGTGATTGTAAATCTACAAAGGTCACTAGAACCACTTTGGTAACATGCTAAACGATTCTTCCAAAATAATTTTATAAAATCTAGCATATCTTGATGAATGTTTAATACTATATCTCATTAGAAGTGCTTGTTTCTTTCTTATATAAATTAGAATAATATATGTCACTAGCATGCTTAATTTTAATGTTCTTGTAATATAATTGCATGGCTAGTTACTAATCTTAAATGTTATGTCACACTAAGTAGCCTTTCATTCATTTTTCTATTAGTTTGACACTTTTATATATGCATTTTCTTTTGTATTTATTCATAAAGTATGCATATCACTTTAGTATATTGGATTTGTGTTTTTTTATTTTTTTTTCTTTCGTGCATATTTTTAGTATATATTTTTATATATCTCTATAGTGTACTATGAAAGCTTTTTTTAAATATCTTCTTTAGTATCTTGATTTTGATATGTGATATTTATTGTCACCCAATGATTTTTTAGCATATATGGATATATGTAATTGATATTTCTTATACCATATACCTTATGCTAAAATGGTTTGTGATTTTCCAAATCCAAAGAATATACTCGATTCATATTGCATAAATTTCTTTTAAATCTTTGTTTATTAAAGTAGAGATTATTTTTGGGTACAAGCCGAAAGGGTCCTTCTGTCAACCGGGCGTAAAAATCTTTAAGCAAAATGGTACATAAGCATCTTCGGACAAACGCTAGCTGGGATCCGGCCCCTACAGATAATCAAAGATTGATCAACGCTTTATAAACTAAAGATTTGTTCAGGTCTATTTGCAACTTTAGTTTGATTCTGGACTTTGGAATTTTATTTTTATGTATCATATTATTTTGATAATATTTTCAAAAAAAGTAACATATATTGATCTATGAAATCTCATACGTTAATGTATGTAATCTTTTGATATATATATATATGCTAAATTTAAATATCTTTTTGATTTTTCATCTTTAAGCCTTTGTTAGTTGAGTATTACTTCTACTTGCCTAAAGATGATAGTCTTTCTTTATAATAAGTTTGAAACTTTATATGCATCGATCAAAGGGAAGAAATATTCATACCTTGGACATCCATTAGATCTTATGATTATTTAATTTATCTATTTTTGCATATAAAATTGCTCTTGATACTCATATTTTAAGGGGGACCAAATTAATTGTTTCAATTCTTAAATACCCTTAATATGTGGTATACATAATTCATCATGGACCTATATTCCTTTATTTTATCTTGTTGACTATGTTCTTGATATTCTGATTTATGAGAGAATATGTTATTATCCTTAATTTTTCATGGGTTTATAAGTTAAAATTTTCCTATATTATATTGATTTTCTTAGTGATTATTGAGCTTTTATTGATTTGGCTTTACTTGTTGAGGTTTTTTATCCAAAGTTCATGATTATCAATTTTTAGATTGGTAATACTTTGCGGGAGGGCATTCAAGTCAACTTAATATCTCCTTCTCAAGTATTATTTCTCATTTACCTTCATGCGCTATCAAATGGATATTCATATAGCTTGTTAAAATAGTTCAGTTCAAATACATGAACTTCGATTTATTTTGCATATATAAAGATTCTTGTATATATAATCAATTTATTTCTCAATGATTATACTCTTTATGGAATTGGTTCACTAATATGAATAGGCGAATTTTGAATCACATTTGTTCTGATCATTGTTAAAAGTCTTATTATATCTTCAAATACACTGCATTGGTATCTATCATATTTGCACGTCCTATCCTCACGGATTTTGATTTCATCATCTTTCTTCCATTATTTTCATATCATATTCTGCTTTCGAATTATTTCTTTGATTTCTAGTTGGTAAACTATTTATTGTTTGATTTTATTTTTTTTAAGTTCAACCAACTATATTGTTTTTCTTGACAAGTTCTTTTACTTTAGTTGTACAATTTTCTAAACTTGTCGTTACACTGTTTCCCTATCTTGATGATGAGCATTTATCCTTTCCACTGATATATTTATTCGCTGATATATTTACTTGAGCTTTAAATGTTATATTTTATTACGGGAGAGCTTATTTTTGATCATGTCAATAAGGAAAGAATAAGTTTAAGTAGAATTTTATATATATATATCTATTCTACTATATAATAGGAAAACTTAGATGGTGAAACTTTTGAATTCCGAAAATACCCTTACATACTTATACTAATTAAAAATAGTTCATTAATTTTAATAAGGATAACTTAGCAATTAGGAAGACTACCCTTTGGTCTTCCTAAAGAGTCGTCCTAAACTAATTAAGAAATATTAAAATACGTGCAAGGCACGTGCACATATATATATATATATATATATTTTTTTATATATGTATATATATATATATATATATATATATATATATATATATATATATATATATATATATTTGATGTTATAAATATATATATATATATATATATATATATATATATATATATATTTGATGTTATAAATATATATATATATATATATATATATATATATATATATATATATATATATTTGATGTTATAAATATATTCCTTTATTATTTATGTGTTGTTTCATTCTCTTCTTTCCTGGTCAAACTTTTTATTCCACCAATTTCGGGGGAGCGCGCCATTTTGTTGACATGACAACGGGGGAGAGAAGATGATACTTGAGGTACTTGACATTACTGTATCAAATCACTCCACAAGTTGCGGGGAGCTGTGCACATCCAAGAATTGTAGTATCATTCATAGTTTGTCAATTATCAAAATAGAGAAAATTGTTGGCCCATTTTGTCTCAATCAACTTGATTTTGATAGTTAACTAAACCATATTTCAATATATCCCAATATGATACTACCGATCCAACTAAAGACTCAACAATGTTATGATGATTGCTGGTTGTATTGCGGCTAAGTTGTATGTAACCAAAGTAATCTTTTATTTTATTTGAATATAGGACTTATGTACATCGAGCCGCATTGGCATACTCAAAGTCCACCAAAGTAAATCCTGAAACCTAATCACATAGACCAAACCAAACCAAACCAAACCAAACCTAGCCCATATAAACACTTGAACCATACTAAAATAAGCCAACCGAACTCAGACCGAACTCTAGTAGAACTCGGTTGACCTAGTTTGGAAATTTGTCCAGTCATGAAATCCCTGATTCCGTGGTTCCAACCGTTAGAAAAATTCAAATATTTTGGCTGAACTCTGACCAAGCCATGTCCCAAAAAAATCCTATAAATCGACATAGATTTTCACATTCATACTCACTCAACAATTCTTATTCGTTCATCCTATGGTGAGCTATACCCTAAGCCTAAACCTTCTCATCTCCAAGAGCAACTTCCTAGCCTTCTAGCGCCATGTGCGATCTTGGTTTAGAAGTCTGTCAGAGTTGTAAGTGCTTGGCTCAACATGTCCTATTCAAGTTGTAAGTCGCGAGTCCTTCATATCAAAGCTCGTGGTTGAAATCATCGTGTCCTTTAGATCAAAGGACGATATGAGAAGTCATTGTGTCCTTCGGATCAAAGCACGTGGTGTAATTGCATCAAATAGTGGATTAAACTCCAAGCAAACGTTCTCGAGCCTGGACTTGTCCTCTCACAGGGAAACTAGGATAAAGTTGTTGTGTTTGTGTTTGCTCTCTCTTACTCTTACTATTTATATATTTGTCCTGCTTATACATAGTAGTTGTTCACTACCTTCACTGCACACAATTTATTATTGGATAAATTATTCTACTGCACTCTAGGCACCCCCTCTAGAGTTGCCTGACGGTCCTACATCCACCATCTTCTAGAGAAATTTAGAAGCTTCCAACATAACCCCGATCCGTAGAGAGTTATGCAAGTGCGTCTTGGTGGAGCGTAATTATTTGGGCGTGACATGATATATATATATATATATATATATATATATATATATATTTTTTTATATATATATATATATTTGTCTTGCTTAAACATAGTAGTTGTTAACTGCCTTCACTGGAGATAATTTTTAATTCGATAGATTATTCTGCTGCACTCTAGTCACCCCCTCTAGAGTTGCCTAACGGTCCAACATCCACCATCGTCTAGAGAAATCTGGAAGCTTCCAACATAACCCCGGTCCGTAGAGAGTTATGCAAGCGATATATATATATATATATATATATATATATATATTTTATATATATATATATATATATATATATATATATAGATTATTCAGCTGCACTCTAGTCACCCCCTCTAGAGTTGCCTAACGGTCCTACATCCACCATCTTCTAGAGAAATCTGGAAGCTTCCAACATAACCCCGATCCGTAGAGAGTTATGCAAGTGCTATATATGTATATATAACTTTATATAAGAAGTTATATTCCTATAACTCAGAATTCTGAATAAATTTGTATATACGGTTGGCCAATGGTTGTACTAGTGTCATGACCCGTACCTAGATTAGGGGTACGAGCACGTGGGTACGTCCAGCCTACGCTGCAGAGTCAGCGGTAGAATGCTTTATAGGTCAACTAGAAATATATCATCTAGACACAAAATATATAAACCTGTCATCTCTGTACGAAGGTATATAATCACAAATCAATCACAAGATATCTAGGGAAGGTAAGCACGAATATGATAAGATATGACGGAAATAGATAAAGTAAAAATAGACGCAAAGTCACAACACAAGTTTATAGTTTAAGACATAACACAAATCCTGAATAAAGTATACTACAAGTCTCAAAGATAACTAGCTGGAACGCGGTCTAGACAAGCATAACTAATCTAGGTCAAATTAGACAGTACATCCTCAACGGGCAGCAGCTCCACAGGGATATCTAGGTTGTAATCTCCATCTATACCAAACCCATAGAAGGTCGAGCAATCAACATCTAAATCATCTGTCAAATCAATGAGGCTATCCTGTCATGATATGAGCAAGTACAAACACTAACAGCAATTCCATTTGAATTGGCAAATACTATAAGAGATAATTATAATAGAATACAAGATAAAATATTAATACTGGAAATAAACAGCGTATGTAAAACTGGATATCATGTTAGGGTGTGGAAATACTAGAATGTATAGCAGTACAGGAATATCTGATGAACAATATAAACATAAACATTGTCTTGAGATATTAGAGCATTATGTGATCGGCTTGGGTCTGGATCAGGCTATTCCAATGACCGACTATCACAAAAATATATATGTTGGATCAAGCCGGACAACATGAAAAGCGAGCACAAGAAGTATCAGATCAGGCTACACCCTACGTGCAGTGAGGGTGGAGCCAGCACAGGAATAAGTGATAGGATAGGTATTGATCACATAACCTCTAATAACTCCCCATCCCTGAATAGTATAATGGATTCGGACATGACACTTCATGACATGGGATTCAAAAGCAGGAGGCCAGTCCACTCCCAAATCAGTGTCCATACAAGTACAGGAAACATGATCGAACAATGTACCCATATACCAGGAAGTCCAAGAATAATATCTCATGACAGGATTAGACGTATACTAGTCCGTGTACCATCATGTCAGAAATCAGGTAAAATACTACAACTGAATCGGATATAGTAGATATCAAGACAATAAAAACTATCAAAGAATGTACTCGCTTGTGGTCCTAAGCTGTCAATAAGAATCGATACTCAGAGTGAAGTCACAGACCTAAAGATGAGATATACATGAGTTAATTACGGTTAAACAGTATTAGGTATGATTTTCTAATATATGTTATGCAATCTAGGTCAAACTAAGTCACACCAAGTCAAACTAGGTCACACTAACTCACACTATGTCAAATTAGGTCAAACTAGGTCAAACCAGGTCAAAGGTTGACTTACAGTTGACTTTTGGTCAACTAATCAACTCTGGTCAACTCCTGATCCAATCTAGGTCAAATGTTGACTCTATTTTGACTTTCAGTCAAAACAGTCAACATTGGTCAAACAAGGTCAATCTAGTCTAAGTATCATATTCCTAGCCCCTTTACCTACGAAGATACCATATACATTGCTCCTATTGGTATCCCAATACCAATACCTTGGTCTAGGTATAAATACCTTAGTCTCCAATACTAATACCTTGGCTATCTAGTACCTATCCATCTACCCCAAGCTACTAGTTAACCAATACCTTAGTATCTAATACCTTAGCATCAAGTACAGATACCTTAGTTACCTAGGTAAACCCCTTTACCTTGTGGGTAACACCCCTTACCTTGTAGGTAAATACAATACCTTAAGGTAATAGGCAAAAACTAAGGTATTCCTAAGATACCACTTAGGTATCTCAAGAGACCAACTATCTAAATCCTATGATACTAACATCCAGTATCCTATGATACTTCAAGATACTAACTCTAATTCTAACATATCTAGACACTAAGATATCCTAACATCTAACTTCTAACATATATAAACTTCTATACTAACACTCACTTACTCATACAATGGGATCAATGGATTGGGGGCAAAATGGGGATGCAAAAGGGGTTATGGTGGCTGTCTATAACAGCCTACAGCTGCTGCTATTTCTCTTGCTGCTAGTGCAGCTGCTGCTACAGTAATTGCTGCTTATGCTACAGTAATTTCTGCAGGTGTTGCTGCTCTTATTGCTTTGATGGCTGCTGCTATGATCCTCCCTATAAAATTCCTAAATTTCTACTATATTTTTTAATAAATTTGATAATGATTATTTTTTTGTATTTGTACGTCGCGTAGTTGCATTATATATCGTGTGCGAAATTTCGTTTTTCATAATTGCTCGACGAGTACGAATATGTGCGATCGTACATATTTTAGAAAAACATTTTTTTCTATTTTTATAGTTTCAAAATAATATATATAATAATTATTTTAGCTATCGTACCAAAATTTCCAAGTTCATTATTTTATTTATTTTATTTATAAAAAGCCTTTTCGTTTATAACAGTTATTAATAATAAATAATATTTTTTGTGCATACATATATATTTTATAAATATTTTAGTAGTTTATATTTAAACAATAGTTATGGTAATTTTTGAAATTATTATTATAAGTATTTTAGGAAAATATTTTTTAATTTTATTGTAGTAATTTAAATTTTGAATTGGTTTTATGAATTGATTTAAATAGTTTAAATTGATACTTGAAATTGATTTAACTTATATGAGCTAAAACATAGAATGTAATTATATTTAAACTGATTTAGATTTAGATTTGAAAGTATTGAATTGATTTAAATTAATAGATGAATTATCCAAGGGGATTTAAATATTCCTAATCCTTATCTACTAAGATTTTCTTAGCCCTATAAATAGGGGAGCCTCCATATTATTTTCTTCCTCAATTCTTCCATAAAATTATACCCTAAAAGTGAATGCATCGTGTTGGTGTCCAATACTTTCCGTGTCAGCCATGATTGGCCTCTGGTCCGACCCCGGGTGACCTTCTTATTCCATTATTTTTACACATTCATTCATTTCTCTGTGTCAATAACTCCGACACGATTTATCAAATTTCAAACTCTAATCCCGTTTTGTCCACTGCCATCTCCTTCGCTGTACCCAATCTCCGCCGCCGTCTAACAATAATACCCCACGCCCTCACGGCCACGTCGCCCCGGCCGTCCCAACGCAACCCGACCCCGACCCCGACTTTGCCACAACCACATGCCATTTTGACCATGACCTCCATCACAACTGGCCCTGTCCATCACAACTGGTCATGTCCCGTACGCCGCCACCAAACCCAGAACTCACTGTCCAAACTGTCCGACCTCCTCCTTCCACACGACCACCGTCACCATCGGACACCGAACCCCAGAACTGGTAACCACATCACCTTTAATGACACCGCCCTATCACCGAGTCCCTGACACACCGGCCTCGGCCCTGCCCCTGGCCACGACAACACAACCACCATCATCATCACCACGAATACCGCGACAACCGCTGCGGCAGCCCAAACCACCACAACCGTCAACCGAACAAAACCCACAAAAAAAAATCACAGCACACCACCACCACCCTTACCTCCGATCACCGACGAGCCACATGCTTCGCCCCGCCGTGTCGAGGTTGGCTGTGAGCTGCCGCGTCGCCAGATTTGGCCAAGCCCTCCAGCCGCACCGACACGCACGTACACAGATCCGATCCTCCCGCCGCAACCGTGGCCAACTCTGCCTGCACGCCACCGGCGCCGCCCAAATCAAAGAAAGCCCTCTCCCAAGCCTCGTCTTTCTCCTCTCAGTTCTGTCCCTCTCCGTCTCTCTCCGCCGCCGTATCGAAAATGCCCCGACGACGCCCACGCCTGGACGCTCCTCCGACGCACGCCGATGAGCCGTCCTCCGCTCGCGCCACCGTGCTCATCCGTGCCTCCCTCTCTGTAATGCCCAGTCCCAAAATACGTAGGACTAGAAACGTAGACATGCCAGCTGTATTCATATGAAACACATATGTCTCGTATGAAAACATAAGCTGTAAAATGTAGTAATCTAAGACAAACTAAATCTCATCCACAATGAAAAGAATAATAGTATAAATATCAACTCGAATATTTATGATACAATCGTTGGATGGAGACAAAGTCCACTACCAACTATCTCAATGAAAGAAATGTACAATAAATCGAGCGATAAAAATAGCAAGACGAACCAAGCGCAATTGTCTTCGAAGGAATGGAGAAGACCACGGCCTTGGCTAGAACACCTGCAGAAAAATATGAACACACACCTGGGGAAAAACTAGGTCCTCAGACGGACGTAGCAAGATACAGGAAGAACAAGCTAATATGAACTGTCAAAATAATACAATAATATATAAAAGACTATTCTAGACACAAATATGCAAAGGAGATTCTAACCGCCTAATGTGCAATTTAGAGGACAACTTTCATGCGCATGGGTGGGATTTTAGGCTATGTGTACATAACTGGCATCCAGTCATCTGTATCCGGCCGTAACGTCCAAAACGTCAGAGGGTATCTGCAAATATATCGCCACAGTTCCATCCGGAGACTGTGGTTTACCTGTTTGGCTTCCCATATGCACTAGCGACTGTCCTCCCCCAATATTTCCCACACTGTTCAAGTCATGTCCATGGCTCGTCCAGTTTTGTAACTGCTTGAGTCTCTAAAACCCTAGTCATAGCAGTTACGAATATCTACCGTCACACGACTTTAGAGATAGCTAGTCAATAAGTCGTGCCCCTAACAACATGTCTCAAACCGTGTAGTGTGAGTGTCACAGCCAAAGGAGATATAAGGATATCCCCAAACAAAAAGGTAGTCTGCTAACACTAATCATCATGCATAAAATAAAGTAACGACTAATAAAGTTGCTTGCACCCAAGTATGGCTTGGACGCGCAGTTTATAACAAATAAAAATAACCAATATGAAACAAGTAAATAAATGCTGAAAATAAATAATATGACAGTTTAATTAGCAAGGTATACTTGCCTGATTGGACGCCTGGTGTGCTGTGATAATCAAGATTGCACGAAGTCTGACTTCGGAGTTTCAACTACACAAGGGCTTCTGATAATGGCATAGGCTATTCCATTAGGTCCAGATCGGTTGGATTAGCTAGGGTTGGTAGGCGGATGTACAGATTTGGCGAGAGAATAAGGAAAAAGGGGATTATTTATGAACAGAAGAATAGTCGAAGGAAATAGGTAAATAAGATATTTACGAGTTTAGAAAACTATTTATCATTCATGAAAACTATATTTTACTAATTCGAATATTTATAAGTAGTAAAAATCGTTTTAGGTTGAAACATGTAATTTACTCAATAAAACATTTCATAATACTTGAAAGGTAGAGTTTTATTAGTAAAAATAATTTGCTAAATACATGAAATTATGGAAAATTGGTTTAGGCTATAATATTCTAAGTTTGTCAAGATATGGTTTCTAGGCAACATTATATTTCCTTAGCCCCAAAATACTTCTTCTTTTTTTTTTTTAAATATTGAAATTTAGGTAATTAATTTAGGGTTAAACCCTTAACTTATGAAATATAAACTTCATGTAAGTACAAAACTTTAATACTATATTTCAGCCAAAAAAAATTTAGAAAATATTTGATGTACATATATATATATATATATATATATATATATATATATATATATATATATATATATATATATATATATATATATATATAAATACATTTGGAATCGTTTAACTATATAAGAATATAATATTACTATAATACTCTCCAAAATAATAATATATAATACATATCCATACTCACTGTTGAAAGAGAAAAAAAAAGAGCTTATACTAATAACAATAATACGAATTACAGTAACAATTTACTATAAGAAAATACCACTTATTATTATAATAATAATACTAATAATAATGATATTAATTTAGACAAGGAGAAGAACCACAAAAGAAAGGAAAAAAAACTCAAAACAAACAAATGATATCAAAACAGTAATACTTATGAGTAGCAATCTGTTGACTGCTGCTTTACCCACTTAAAGATGAGAACAGAAACATTAAAGAGGAGAGAGATTGTAACCAAAACAAAATAGAAAGAACCGTAACAGGAGTAGAGTGGGAAGAGTGTACAAGAGAGGGAATAGGAGAATTTAATGAAAGAGAGAGAGAGAGAGTTATGAGAATTTCTCTCAAAATCAAGGAGTTTTGAGAAGGAAGTAAGGAAGAGGGAAAAAAGGAGGGAGAGGTCGGAAGGCGGAGTGAGGCTCGGGAAAAAGAAGGGAAGGGGCGAGAGGGAGTCGAAGAGTGAGGGAAGGGGGTTGTGGGCGAGCGGAAGACGGACGGAGTCGCCGACGGTTTGGCGCTCCGGCGTGGAAGGAGAAATCGAAGAAATGGTCGGGGAGCTCGCGTCGGCGGGTGCGCGCGAAGGACGGTGGTGGCGGGCGGATCACCTGGGTGGCTCGGCTCAGGCGGAGTGAGGCGGTCAGGGAGGAAGGTCGCGGCGGCGCGCGCGGCATTTGTTGGCCGCGACGGAGGGCTCGACCGGGGTTTCGTTGGGCGGCGGCGTGAGAAGGTCGGCAAGCGTCGGAGAACGAAAAGCGGTGGTCTCGCGGAGGCGACGGACAGAAGGACGGCTGGGGCGGTCGCCGGATCTCCGGCCGGCGGCGTCAGGTAAGGGGCGGTGGTGGTGTTGGTTTTCTTTATTTTCTTTTTCCATTTTGTGTGGTGGCGGTCGGTGGGGTTTTGGTCGGGGATGTCGACAGCGGTGGTGGTGACGGCTGGGCTCTGCTCGGGGTGAGCATGGTGGTGTGGGTACTTGGTTTTGGTGGTATGGATAGCGGGACGAGGGTGGTTCGGGGCGCTGTCGGAACGGGTGGTTGGATGGTGGCGTTGGGTTTTTCGGGGCTTGATGCCGGCCTGGTTACGACGGATGGGTGATGGTCGGTTCTATCGATCGGGTATGGTGGGAGCAGGGTGATGGTGGTGACAGTCAGGTGATGGTCGCGTTGGTTCTGGCGTAGATGGGGTGATGATGGCCGCGGGATGTCGGCTGGGACAGGGAACATGAGGCGGAGATGGTGTGGTGATAGTAGTTGCGGACAGGGGCTCGCATGGGCTGGCCGTGGTGGCAAGGTCGGAGTGGCTGCGGGAAAGTCGGGGAGTAGAGAGGTGGTTAGGTTTAGTAATTGGGATTTGGTGTATCGTGCCGGGTTGTCGGCACGGAGGATGAAATTTGTAAATGTAAAATATGGAATAAGATAGTGGATACGTACACGGACACGATGCACGGGTGGTTGGGAATTTATTTGTGGAGAGAATTTTTGGATGTGTGGAATTTATGGAGGAGTACCTGCCTATTTATAGGATGTGGGAATTCCCAGTTAGATAAACATTAGGATTTATTTAAAACCCAAATAGATAATTAGCTAATAATAATTTAAATCCAAATTCAAATCCAATCCAAATCTAAATCAAATTTAAATCAAATTTCAAATTATAGGTATTATTAAATTTAAATCGATAAAATCAAATATAAATTTAAGTTAAATTTAAATCTATAAATTCCTCCTTTATACTATTTACACTAATCCATAAAATTAAATCATGTTTTTAAAATGGCCACAATATTGTCCAAATATATTTTCCAAAAATACTAACAAATATAATTTCGAAAATAATAAAATAATAAATATTTTTAATAACTTTTCGAATAATAAAATATCAATATTAAATAATTCCGAAAATTATAATATATATTTAAGTATTAATAGGAAATAATTTCAAACTACATTTTTACTAATTTGGATAAAATAATTTCGAAAGTAAACATAAAAATCAAAATTTTAAAATACCTTCTTGCCAAATTATTTTTAATACAAATAATTATTATATATATTATTTTGAAACCATCATTGATAATAAAATCAAAAAAAGAATATTTTCTAAAATATGTATCTTGCACATATTCGCACTCTACGAATAATTCGAAAAATGCAAATTCGCGCGTGACGTACAATGCACTACGCGACGTAAAATAAAAAATTTAAATCAGTACCGAATTTAATAAATAAAAATATAGTAAAATTTTAGGGGTTTTACACTCTCCCGTCCGCCTTCCTTCTCTCTTCTCCAAAAAACCCTTACCGCCCGCCGGGACGAGCTTAGCCAAGCTCTCTCCCCTTCCCGAGCTCTCTCCGCCGATTCCCTCCATTCTTCCGCTCCCTCTCTCTCGATCTACTTTCTCTCTGATCCATTTTCTCTTCTTATTTTTTTTGATATAATCCTGATTAATTGGATTATTGGATTTTAAAGGATTAGTGGGCTTTGGATTAATATGGGCTTGAGCCTGTGACCTAAGGGTAAGTAATAAAATTTTTTGTACTTTGACAATTGGGCCTATATGTAGGATTTTTTCTTTTATTTTATTTGGGCTGTGGGATTTATGTATAAATATTTTTCAAATAAAATATTTTCTAAAGAACCTTAGGCCTATATAAGCATATAGGGATTATTATTTTTGTTTTAGTATTATTGGGCTTTATATTAAAATAGAAATGGGCTTTATTAAGTTTTGGTCTTGTTTTAATATTAAGTTTGTTATATATTATGGAGTATTGAGCCAGGCTCATCTAATAGGCTTTTCTAAATGAATTTTTCTAAATTTTGAGTATTATAATAAATTTTATATAAACAAGAGGTATTTTCTAAATAAGTTTTCTTTAATAAAGTAGTTTCCAAATGGGCCTAATGAATATATACATATATATATTATTGGGCCTAATATAATTTTGATTACATAAAAGGCTTCCTAGATATATTTTAGGTATGGACTTTTCTAAAATGTATTTTGAAAAGAATTTCTAAAAACATATATTATTTTGACTAAATATTATTTTGACTGGTAGTTAAGGAATATTTTCCTAAAAGTATTACTAAATACGATTTATAAGGCTTTCTAAAATAATTATGAACATTTCTAATAAATCTTCTAAAAGGGTTTATATATGATTTATTACGGGACTTTCTTGCTCTAAATCAATTTCCTCTTAGGTTAATCTTAATCATGACCAATCCTAATGTTCCAATTGCTTTGTCAATTCTTTTCTTCCACCTATTGACCCTAACTAATTTGACCCTGTCACGACCCGCACCCTAGGTAGGGGCACAAGTGCGTGACAACGCCCAGCCTACACCGTAAAAACGACGTAGAACGATGTAGGTCTACTAGCCAACAAAATAGTATATAATAACCTGTCATCTCCGCACAGAGGAATATAATATGAAATACTGATAAACTCAATCACAATCTAGAAGGAAGAATAATGGCACGAAGAACCAGATAGATATAAACACAAGTGCAATATCCAGCTCAACAACGAGAGAGAGACAAAGTAATATAGTTATACAATCCCAAAATATAATAACATATGCATAAGTAGCAAGCTGGAGACAAGGTCCAATCCAAATGACTCTAACTAAGCAATAGGTAAAGTCTCGTCAAGCGGAGCTAAGCCCTGCTGGACCAAGGTCTCCAAGTCTAACCCCACTATGTCATCCGGACCGTAGTAGGTACAGTAATCCTCCTCATCAGCATCTGTAATATTTTGCCAACATATCCAGTCAGGATGGAACGAGTACAATCACAAGATATGACAAAAGCTATAAGGCTGTAAATAGAGAGTATATACAAAAAATCATGGAATGTACATGTGAGTATCATGGCATGGTAAGCTGTAAATCTAGAGCTAGAATAAGGCAAGTAAACTGATCATGGTATGTACAAGAATCATCTATCTAGGTGTGTGAGTACTAGCTTCGATATGTAGCCGGCTTGGGTCTGAATAAGGTCTAATGATCCACCAATCCTACGTGGAGTGTAGGATTGGCATTATTCAAGATCTACAAGATAAACAAGGCGGATAATGACCACACATCTACACTAATGCTCCCCGTCCCCGACTGGTAGAGTGGATCCAAATAAGACACGTCACGACGCGGGATTCTACGAGAAGGGAGCAAGTCTCCTCGAGAATCAGTGACCATATACTGCACAAGAACTACAAGGGAGCTTGTACAAAACATACCAAGATAATAAGGAATAACACCTCATGTCGGGATCCATGAATACCAATCCGTGTGACCAATGTGTCAAGAACAAGCATATCTACACTAATTACATGAATTATAACAATCATCATAAATTGGAAAAGTATTAGAGAATGTACTCGCCTGTAATGTGATGGATAGATTGACTGAGTCCAAGAATAGTGTCTTAAGGACCTATAGATGGAATACTGTATCAATATAATGGTTTGGAAGTGAATTTAAGTCATATTGAGTCAAACTAGGTCAAGACACGTCAAACTAAGTCAATCTAGGTCAAATAAGGTCAAACTAGATTGTACAGGGCCAATCTAAGTCATATTAGGCCTAACAAAGTCAAACTGGATAAATGCAAGTCAACCGGAATTAAACTAGGTCGATTTAAGTCAACGGTTGACTTACAGTTGACTTTTGGTCAACTGGTCAACTCTGGTCAACCCTAGGTCAACTTTAGGTCAACTTTAGGTCAAACTTGACTAACATTGACTAACAGTTGATTTTGGGTCAACTGGTCAAGTTTGGTCAAGTTCTAGGCTATTTTAGGCGTCGGTTGGCTTTCGGTTGACTTTTGGTCAAAGTAGTCAACTGTGGTCAACCAAGGTCAAAACTAGTTCAAGTCCACTATTCCTAACCATTACCAACCATAATAACCTAATTTTAACTATATCTTAAAGTGTTAAACTCAAATGTTGAGAATTGGGTATTATCTCTACTCAACCCATTTACCCGTTTACTCTAATACTAAGGCCAAGTAGCTTTACCTTAGGAGTTTCACTTCCGGCTTCCTAGGATAGTAGGATACTAGCCTACACTATAATTACCTACCAAGCTTTCTAGGTAGAGTGGACATCCGGTCCATCTTACGACTCATGTTGACTATTTACCCGTTATCTTGAGTATCGCGAGATACTCAATGATATAGTGTGATACCATCCTCCTAATCGCACACGAAACCCCAATTTCAACTCGGGAGCCTACCCATAAAATCTAATTCACATTATCTAAGTCTTATCCAATTTTGGACGCGTTCCGACACTCGGAACTCAATTTCCCCCTTCTACTCTATATCCAACTATTCCCTTTTCTCTCCCTATCTAAACTCTAACCCACCATTCTAACCCACTATTATCTCGTTCTACAAACCCACTCATAGGCTATTTTTCGGGGGATATATATGGTTATATATATATGTATATATGGCGTATATATATCTATATATATAGGGGGGTTTTGTGGGATTTAAAGGGGGGTTTTGTGGTGCAATTGTTGCTGCTATTGCAGCTGTTACTGCTGCTTTTGCTGCTACTATTGCAGCTGCTATGGCTGCTGTTTTAGGGGGGACAGCAGCCCAAATCCCCCCTAAGCTGCTGTTGTGTGCCCCTCTCTCTTCCCTTCTATTCCCTCTCTTTCACCCACTCATTCTTCCCCTCTAAACTCTCAATCTCTTCCTCCAAATCTCTCTAAATTCCCTCTAAAATCTCCTCTCCAATCTCACACACATCCATATCTATATATATATATATATATATATATAGACTCACAAACACACATACACATCTACATATATATATATATATATAGAGAGAGACACTCACACACACATTCATATCTACATTGTATATATATATACACACACATACATATCTATATATGCATATATATATATATATATATATAATAATATATATATCTATTATTTTTTTTTTTTTATATACATATCACATATGTATATATATACACACACATACTATATATATATATATATATATATATATATATATATATATATTATATATATATATAGAGAGAGAGAGAAAAAAAAAAAAATATATATATATAGAGAGAGAGAGAGAGACCCTCACACACACATTATATCTACATATGTATATATATATACACACACATACATATCTATATATGCATATATATATATATATATATATATATATATATATATATATATATATATATATATATATATATATATAATTTTTTTTTTTTATATTACATATCTACATATGTATATAATACACACACATACATATATATATAATATATATATATATATATATATATATATATATATATATATATATATATATATATATATATATATATATATATATATATATATATATATTTTTTTTTTTTTTTTATTTTTTTTATTTTTTATATATATATATATATATATATATATATATATATACATACACATCTACATATATATATATATATATATATATATATATATATATATATATATAGAGAGAGAGAGAGAGAGACACTCACACACACATTCATATCTACATATGTATATATATATACACACACATACATATCTATATATGCATATATATATATATATATATATATATATATATATATATATATATATATATATATATATATATATATATATATATATATATATATATATTTATATACATATCTACATATGTATATATATACACACACATACATATATATATATATATATATATATATATATATATATATATATATATATATATATATATATATATATATATATATATATATATATATATATATATATATATATATATATACTCACAAACACATATAAATATATATATATATATATATATATATATATATATATATATATATATATATATATATATATATTTTATATATATATATATATACATATATATGGACACACACACACTTACGCACATGGACACACATATATGTGGACACACACACATATATACATATATATATATATATATATATATATATATATATATATATATATATATATATATATATATATATATATATATATGGACACACACACACATTAATATATAAATACATATATATATATACATAGATACACAAACACAAGGACACAAACACTAATCCTAGTCCTCCTAGGAGTCACCCATAGGCCTCTAATCTCTTCATAAATGGACACAACCATGGTGTGGTTCCTATGGGTTCCAAAATCAATAAAATTTCATAGGAATTGATTTCGAGAATAGGTAATTACCAATTAGGAGTAAATCCTATTGAAACTCTCTCTGATTCGAAGATTCTCGAAGAATGGACACTTCCACCTTGCACTTCTCTCCCAAACTTAGGTAGCACCCTCCCTTGATGGTATAGAGAGGTTCTATGGAAGAAATTTGGGAAAAAAATGGAAGATTGAGAGATCAAAACTCAAAATCTAGGTTTAGGTTTGGGGGAAACTCAAAATTAGGGAAGAACATTGAGTGGAGAAGAAGTAGAATGAAGAGGGAGGTCCTCTATAGGTGGCCGGCCATGTAGGGGGGTTTGGGGGCATTTGGCTAATGTCCAAAATGCCCTCCAAGCCTCCTATAGGCCAAATTTTGACTTAGGAATTTTTCGGGTTCGGAACGGCCAAGTTAAAATCTACAAATTAGCCGATTAAGTCACGGAAAAATTATCTAAAGGTACCAGACTAATTTGTGGGATTTTATGGGCCTTGTCTAACTTAAAATTGGGTCCCGATCAGAGTCTAAGCTACCCCGGGTCTCCGATACAAGTCGAAATGAGTTGAAATTTGAACCCGACTCTAAAAATCCCCAAATAACAATAAAATTAAATAAAAAATTTTAAAATTCCCAAAAATGCAAAAATGACTATTTTACCCCTATTTGTGAAAAGTGGGGGTGGCAAATCTACCCACCTTAAAAAAAAATTCGTCTTCAAAATTGAATGAGAAACTAACACAACAACATGAATAGAACAAGGAAAGAAAAGAAAGAATTTTACCTCAAGGCTCGAAGAGATATGGGAATCGCTCCCGCATGTCGTCCTCTCTCTCCCAGGTAGACTCACATGGAGAGTGGTGCCTCCATGCAACGCGAACCAAGGGAATGACCTTGTTCCAGAGCACCTTCTCTCTTCGGTCTAAGATCTCAACCGGCTTCTCTGGATAGCTGAGAGTCGGTCCCACTTCGATCTCGGAGTGGTCCAAGACGTGACTGGGATCTGCCACGTACTGTCTCAGCTGCGACACGTGGAACACGTTGTGCACTCCCTCTAGTGCGGTCGGTAACTCCAGTCGGTAAGCCACTGCACCGACCCTGCCCAAGATACGGAAAGGTCCGATGTATCGTGGACTAAGCTTCCCGCCGCCACCAAAACGAATCGTGCCACGCATCGGAGAAATTCGCAGAAAGACAAGATCACCAACCTAGAACAAAAACACAAGACTTGAAGCTTGATCTAAAATAATCACAATCAGACACAAATACTAGAAAAATCTAAACTATACCTCAAACTCCAACGGCCTTCGATGGCTATCGGCCTAATGTCGCTGCCTGTCCTGCACCATCCGAAGTCTATCTCTGATAACCCTGACCTTCTCTGCAGCATCCACTACCATCTCAGGGCCAAGCAAAACCCTCTAGCCGACATCATCCCAAAACAAGGGAGTACGGCACCTCTATCCGTATAGAGCCTCGAAAGGTGACACCTCTATACTGGCTTGGTAGCTGTTGTTGTAAGCAAACTCTACCAAGTGAAGGTGGTCCTCCCAAGATCCCTTGAAGTCCAAGATACAGGTACGAAGCATATCCTCGAGGGTCTGAATCATCCTCTCCGACTGCCCGTCTGTCTGGGGGTGGTATGTGGTACTGAACTTGAGCGATGTGCCCAAGCTAAGCTGCAAACTCCTCCAGAAGTGGGAAGTGAATCAGCTGTTCCGATCCGAGACTATACTAACTGGAACCCCGTGCAATCAGACTATCTGCCGCACGTACATCTCGGCCAGCCTCCTCGTAGACAAACCCACCTTGAAAGGTAAAAAGTGGGCCGATTTGGTCAATTGATCAACAATGACCCAAATCGTATCCTTCCCTCTTGTAGAGCACGGAAGTCCAAACACAAAGTCTATAGTAATATGCTCCTATTTCCACTCAGGAATGGGTAGTGGCTGGAGCAATCCACCGGGTCTCTGCCTCCCGACTTTCACCTGTTGGCACACCAAGCATCTAGAAACGAACTGAGCCACCTCGTGTTTCATGCCATACCACCAGACATGCTATCTCAAGTCTCTATACATCTTGTTGGCTCCAGGATGCATAGAGTACTGAGAACGATGCGCCTCCTGAAGAACCTCCTTCCGAAGACCTCCGCTCGGCACGCACAATCTGGTACCATGCCTCAACGGCCCATCTCCTGCTGTAGAGAACTCATCCAACAGTCTTGCCCGGACCTGCTTCCTGATGACCCTCAGATCCTCATCCTCAAACTGAGCTGCTCTGACTCTGTCCATCAGCTCTTACTGTACCTGAAGACCCCACATCTGCTCCTCAAACCCAGGAACTATCATCTCTATGCCCAAGCTCTCCAGATCTGCCAGAAGGTGACGATCCATCGTCAAATACATGGCCACGAGATACCTGCTCAAAGCATCCGCAACCACGTTGGCCTTCCCTGGATGGTACTGTAAGGATATATCAAAATCCTTCATCAGCTCTAACCATCGCCTCTGTCTCATATTTAGCTCCTTTTGGGTAAACACGTACTTCAAGCTCTTATGGTCAGTGTAAATCTCTACACGCTCTTCGTACAAATAGTGTTTCCATAGCTTCAAAGCAAATATGACCGCTGCCAACTCTAAATCATGACTCAGGTAGTTCTTCTCATGTGGTCGTAACTGCCTAGATGCATAAGCAATTACCTTCCCATGTTGCTGAAGAACGCAACCCAGACCCTTTCCTGAAGCATCACTGTAGATCGTGAATCCTCTAGACCCAGATGGCAACGTCAAAATAGAAGCCGATGTCAACCTCGTCTTCAGCTCCTCGAAAGCAGCCTGACACTCATCAGTCCAGACGAACTCCACGTCCCTCCTGGTGAGTCTAGTCATCGGCTCTGCTATGCGAGAGAAGTCCTGTACGAACTTCCTACAATAGCCTGCCAAACCCAGGAAGCTCTGATTCTCGACAACTGAACTGGGTGTCGACCAAGACTCTACCGCTGTCATCTTTCTCTGATCCACTAAAATCCCATCACCGTATACAACATGGCCCAGGAACTCCACTCGATCCAAGAAGAACTCATACTTCGACAGCTTCCCATACAGCTGCTCCCTCCTCAGAGTCTCCAGTACTACCCGCAGATGCTCCTCGTGCTCCTCAGGCGTCTTCGAATAGATGAGAATGTCATCAATGAAGACCACTACGAACTTGTCAAGGTATGGATGAAATACCTTATTCATCAAGTTCATGAATACTGCCGGGGCATTAGTCAACCCAAACGGTATGACGGTAAACTCATACTGGCCATAGCTGGTACGAAACACGGTCTTCGGGATGTCATCCCCCTTCACTCTCAGCTGATGGTACCCCGATCGCAAGTCTATCTTCGAGAACACCCTCGCACCACTCAACTGATCAAACAGGTCATCAATCCAGGGCAAAGGATACCTGTTTTGATAGTGAAGTTGTTGAGCGCTCGGTAGTCGATACACATCCGTATCGTACCGTCCTTTTTCGGAACAACCAAGACTGGCGCGCCCAAGGCGAAGAACTGGATCTGATGAAGCCCTTGTCCTACAGCTCGTCGACTTGCTTCTTCAGCTTCGCCAACTCGCTGTTGTTGATCTGATAGACATGCTAAGAAATAGGCTCAGCGCCCGGCATCAAGTCTATCGTGAATTCAACATCTCTGTCCGGCGGCATTTCCTGTAATTCCTCAGGAAAAACATCCAAGAAATCTGTAATAAATTGATGCGGCAACTCCTGTCCCGCCAATAAGGCTCCACAGAATCCATCTCCCGCCTCCGCTGCTCCTCTGGCAAACTGAAACTCCGGCTCTCCTGGCAGACTAAATAATACTCTGCCTGCTCTATAATCTATGCTAGTATGGTGCCTGCTCAACCAGTCCATCCCGAGTACCACATCGTACCTCGGAAGTGGTATTACAAGCAAGCACGCGCTCAAATCCCGACTTCCCAGAGTAACTCTCCACCACTTGCAAATATTATTAACCAGGATAATACCTCCCCCGGTCATAATCTTGCAAATCCTACCCAGATATTCAGCAATAATATTGTGCCTAAGTATAAAAAAAACTGACACAAAACTGTGTGTAGCACCTGAATCAAACAATGCTAAGGCAGGAAAAGAATCAAGAAGAACCGAACTTGCAACAACATCTGCGACTGGCTCGATCTCCTCGGCCGTAGGAGCAAAAGCCCTGCCCTGAACACCCCGCTGCTGGTGGTGCTGTACAAACCGCTGCTGCTGGGTCAGAAGTGGACCCCTCGGCTACACTGCAGGTACTCTTACCAGTGCCCCCTGAGCTGCTACCGCTCTACAGGCTACCCTGCGAGGGTTCGCAGGACAGTCTCTCAACTGATGTCCAGGCTTCCCGCAGCAGAGGCACACGCCCAGCCTCTTCCGGCAGACCTCCCAGATGTGACCAGGCTTCTTGCAGTAATTACAAGGAGCCCCATGCTGTGCCTGCCTCTGCTGAGTGTGCTGTACCTGCTGGACCGGTGCTCTGGCCTGAACTTGCGGCTGGTGATTTTGGAAAGAACGATGCTGAAGCTGAGGGCACTTAGCAGCCCCCGTATTGCTAGTAGCCCCCGAGAAAAGATCACGCTCCCTCTTAGGCTTCAAGCCTCACTCCCGCTCTACCTTGCGGGCCTCCGCGTAGATCTGGGTATAAGTCTCATAGAAAGAGGGAATGAGGATCTTGATATCCCAAATCAGCCCCTCCCTGAAATGGCTTGCCCTGATCTCCGGGTCTCGAACCATGTACTCCGTGTATCGGCTTAGGCGGCCGAACTCCGCGCCGTACTCCTCCACAGATAAACTGCCCTGCTGCAGATCCTGGAACTGCCACACCAGGTCGATCTTATCTGTAGGAGAAAAGAACTTCTCCTTGAAGAGAAGCTTCAACTCTGCCCAAGTATAGCCCTCTCCAGCTAGGGCTGGCTCGTTTTTGAACCAGGTGCGTGCAAGGTCTAGCAACTGCAAACCTACCACCTCGACCTTCAGGTCGTCTGCGAGACGGGAGGCCCTCATCTGCCGCTCGATATCCTCGAGCCAATCATCTGCATAGACCACACCCTCGGTCCCACTAAAGTCATGGGGCTCGAGCTTCTTGAAGTCCTGGATATCTTCGTACCTCGTACGCGTCCCATGATGCAGAGCCCTCTGCTCTACGGCTGCAAGGGCCAACTGACGGGCATCCTTCATGCCCTGACGCATCACGTCTGTCTGCCTCTGCTGAGCCTCGGCCTGGGCTCTCTGAGTCTCTAGCAACTGCTGGAGGAAAGTAAGCATCTGCCCAATATTTGTAGGTAGAGGAGGTGGAGGTGGAAGTACGTCTACAACTGGCAGAGGAATCCACTACACAGGAGGAGGAAGAGCGCCCGTATCAACCACTGGTACTGCGACCGGAATAGTCGTAGCAACCCTGGGGTCAGCCCTCATAACTGGCGGAGGAGCGCCCCCAAGAGCTGTGGCCGACACCCCGACTGCAACAGGGGTGTCTGGATCAGATCCGCGAGTCATAGCAGACCTCTCCACGTCAGCGGACTCAGGATGCTGGGACCTGGTCTGCACCATCCTGAAGATAGATTAAAGAAGGAAATCAATACGGCACAGGAAATATTATATCATGGAGGACAATTAGAATGTAAAATCAATATCAAAAGGGACAGTTAAAGATCAGCAATGGAAGTTTTTCTATTTTTGTGATTGAGTAACTTAGCCTATAGCCTATCCTAGATACGTACCGCAGGCTCGTAACAGCACTCTAAGTCGAGCACCACTATGACATTGCCCTAATTACGACTTCGGACCTGCATAGGCTACCACTAAAAACATGTCACGACCCGCACCCTAGGTAGGGGCACAAGTGCGTGACAACGCCCAGCCTATATCGTAAAAACGGCGTAGAATGTTGTAGGTCTACTAGCCAACAAAACAATATATAATAACCTGTCATCTCCGTACGGAGGAATATAATATAAAATACTGATAAACTCAATCACAATCTAGAAGGAAGAATCATGGCACAAAGAACCAGATAGATATAAACACAAGTGCAATATCCAGCTCAACAACGAGAGAGAGACAAAGTAATATAGTTATACAATCCCAAAATATAATAACATATGCATAAGTAGCAAGCTAGAGACAAGGTCCAGTCCAAATGACTCTAACTAAAAAATAGGTAAAGTCTCGTCAAGCGGAGCTAAGCCCTGCTGGACCAAGGTCTCCAAGTCTAAGCCCACTACATCATCCGGACCGTAGTAGGTACAGTAATCCTCTTCATCAGCATCTGTAATATTTTTTCAACATATCCAGTCAGGATGGAACGAGTACAATCAACTAACAATATTTCACAAGATATGACAAAAGCTATAAGACTGTAAATAGAGAGTATATACAAGAAATTATGGAATGTACATGTCAGTATCATGGCATGGTAAGCTGTAAATCTAGAGCTAAAACAAGGCAAGTAAACTGATCATGGCATGTACAAGAATTAAGAATCATCTATCTAGGTGTGTGAGTACTAGCTTCGATATATGGCCAGCTTGGGTCTGAACAAGGTCTAATGATCCACCAATCCTACGTGGAGTGTAGGATTGGTATTATTCAAGGTCTACAAGAATAAATAAGGTGGAGAATGACCACACATCAACACTAGTGCTCCCCGTCCCCGACTGGTAGAGTGGATCCAAATAAGACACGTGACGATACAGGATTCTACGAGAAGGGAGCAAGTCTCATCGAGAATCAGCGTCTATATACTACACAAGAACTACAAGGGGGCTCGCACAAGACATACCAAGATAACAAGGAATAACACCTCATGTCGGGATCCATGAATACCAATCCGTATGACCAATGTGTCAAGAACAAGCATATCTATACTATTTACATGAATTATAACAATCATCATAAATTGGAAAAGTATCAGAGAATGTACTCGCCGATAATGTGATGGATATATCGACTGAGTCCAAGAACAGTGCCTCGAGGACCTATAGATAGAATACTGTATCAATATAATGGTTTGAAAGTGAATTTAAATCATACTGAGTCAAACTAGGTCAAGACACGTCAAACTAAGTCAATCTAGGTCAAAAAAGGTCAAACTAGATTGTACAGGGCCAATCTAAGTCTTATTAAGCCTAACAAAGTCAAACTGGGTAAATGTAAGTCAACCGGAATTAAACTAGGTCGATTTAAGTCAACGGTTGACTTACAGTTGACTTTTGGTCAACTGGTCAACTCTGGTCAACCCTTGGTCAACTTTAGGTCAACTTCAAGTCAAACTTGACTAACGTTGACTAACAGTTGATTTTGGGTCAATTGGTCAAGTTTGATCAAGTTCTAGGCTATTTTAGGCTTCGGTTGGCTTTCGGTTGACTTTTGGTCAAAATAGTCAACCATGGTCAACCAAGGTCAAAAATAGTTCAAGTCCACTATTCCTAACCATTACCAACCATAATAATCTAATTTTAACTATATCTTAAAGTATTAAACTCAAATGTTGAGAATTGGGTATTATCTCTACTTAACCCATTTACCCGTCTACTCTAATACTAAGGCCAAGTAGCTTTACCTTAGGAGTTTCACTCCCGGCTTCCTAGGTTAGTAAGATACTAGCCTACACTATCATTACCTACCAAGCTTCCTAGGTAGAGTGGACATCCAGTCCATCTTACGACTCATGTTGACTATTTACCCGTTATCTTGAGTATCGCGAGATACTCAATGATATCGTGCGATACCATCCTCTTAATCCCACACGAAACCCCGATTTCAACTTGGGAGCCTACCCACAAAATCTAATTCACATTATCTAAGTCTCATCCAATTTTGGACGCGTTCCGACACTCGGAACTCAATTTCCCCCAGCTACTCTATATCCAACTATTCCCTTTTCTCTCCCTATCTAAACTCTAACCCACCATTCTAACCCACTCTTATCTCGTTCTACAAACCCACTCGTAGGCTATTTTAGGGGGATATATATGGTTATATATATAGGTATATATGGGGTATATATATGTATATATATAGGGGGGTTTTGTGGGGTTTAAAGGGGGGCTTTGTGGTGCAATTGCTGCTGCTATTGCAGCTGTTACTGTTGCTTTTGCTGCTGCTATTGCAGCTGCTATGGCTGCTGTTTTGGGGGGGGGGGGGACAGCAGCCTAAACCCCCCCTAAGCTGCTGTTGTGTGCCCCTCTCTCTTCCTTTCTATTCCCCCTCTTTCATTCTCTCATTCCTTCCCTCTAAACTCTCAATCTCTTCCTCCCAATCTCTCTAAATTCCCTCTAAAATCTCCTCTCCAATCTCACACACATCCAATCTCCTCTCCAATCTCCTCTCCATATATATATATATATATATATATATATATATATAGACTGACAAACACACATACACATCTACATATATATATATATATATATATATATATATATATATATATATATATATATATATAGAGAGAGAGAGAGACACTCACACACACATTCATATCTACATATGTATATATTTACACATACATACATATCTATATATGCATATATATAAATTTTTTTTCTTCTGAAAACTAGACTTTTATTGAATAATAATAAAGGAGTACCAACTCAGGTTACAATCTAAGTCACCACATACATAGATATATATGGCGAGAATCCAAAATAAAAACCATAGCAAACCTAGTGTGTACACTTGACAGAAGCTTTAGCAATCTGCCTATGTATCTCCTTCACGAGCATAGGTGTTGAGAACTTATATCCTTCGTATCGCCATTTGTTTCGATTTTTCCATAACACCCATATTATAGCCCCCACTCCTATTTGTTTTTAATGAAGCTTAGCTCCACGCCACCACCTCCTCATCCTCTGAGCCAATTATCTACCTCCTCCCTGAATATGAAACACTTCTTGCATAGCAGCCCAAACTTCCGTAGCTAATTCCCCAGAATGTAGAATGTGTTCTGTGGTTTCAACTGAACTTTGTGTGCAGCAATGACACTGTGACGCCATGCTGAAACCAATCTTCATAATCTGCTCATCAGTTGGAATTCTGTTATACAAAACTCGCCATAACAAAATTGACCATTTATAAGGAATGCAGGTCCCCCAAATATGCATGAAAGAAGGAGCAATTGGCCACCGAGTACGAGATACATCCCATGCCGAAGCAAGGGTAAATCTGCCCGATATACGACGCCAATGTAGTCCCGCATTATCCTGAATTATATACAGTTCTGCAACTTCCCTTCCTGCCAGAAGTCTTTTCCAAACATGCGACGAGTTCGATGTGATTCGCACCATACTCAGATGTAACTGAGAACAATATTTCCTCATGAAGAACTGAATCCAGAGGCTATCTTGAGATCGAAATTTCCACCATAATCTGATGGAGAAAGCCTTCATAATGTCTTCTAGCCGCTTAATGCCAAGTCCTCCCTCCGACTTCATTCTAGCAATGGACTCCCAACCCAGCCATCTGCGTTTAGGAGCCCCCTGAATCGATCTCCAAAAGAAGTTACAGAAAATAGCTTCAATGCGTTTCAATACCAAAATGGGAGGATTACATGCAGCACGTGTGTAAACTGGTATTGAGGTAAGCACTGATTTGATTAACACTAACTTTCCTCCTGGCGACAAGAGCTTGTTTTGCCAGCCATCGACCCTCGCCCTGATCTTGTTGATAAGTTCCTCATACATGTCTGAGTTCTGATGCCCTGCCGCCATGGGATAACCCAAATAAGTGAAAGGAGGTGAACTAATAGAGAACCCTGTGCGATCCGCCAACTCAGCAACACGTTCAGGTGATGTCTTTGCTGAAACATATAGGGAAGTCTTTGCCACATTGATTTTTTGCCCTGATGCATTCTCGTACCTGCTCAAGGCTTCTTGAATCAGTGTTATAGACCTTAAATCCCCTGCTGAAAAGAGTAACACATCATCAGCATAAGATAAGTGAGTAATAGGCACACAACCCCTTGGGGAAATGAACGGAGTGAATCCATCCGTCGACGGCAACAACTTCAGATTCTGAGAGAGCACCTCCGCCGCTAGGATGAACAGAGCAGGAGACAATGGGTCTCCCTGTCGAACACCTCGAAATGCTTAAAAATAGCCCGCCGATTCTCCATTGATTAGGAGAGCAAACCAGACATTGTTTTGGATTCGGAGCATCATATCCACCCACTTATTATGAAATCCAAACTTTCGCAGAACTTTCAATAAAAATCTCCAATCTAACCGATCATAGGCCTTCATCATGTCTAGTTTGATAGCAATATTACCCCTCCAATGCTTCTTATTCATTTTTGCCACAATCTCCTGTGCAAGAACAATATTATCCACGATCTCGCGACCACGGACAAGACCACTCTGTTCAGAAGAAATGAGTCTGGGCAGCAATTGAGCCAATCGGAGAGCTAGAGTCTTTGAAATAATCTTATTCAGAACAGAGCACAAACTGATTGGGCGATAATCCGTAAAGTACTTCGGATGTTTAGTCTTTGGGATCAATACCAATGAAGTGTTTGTTATATCTCTAGGTAAAGAAAACCCATCGAAGAACATCCCTACTGCCTCTGTGACGTCCTCACCTAGGATCTCCCATCTACTGAGGAAGAACTTAGGAGTAAACCCATCTGGCCCCGAAGCACTGTTCATGTCCAACGATTTAATTGTAGCATACAACTCGTCTTTACTCGGGAGGGCAATAAGACGTTCATTCTCATCATCCCCAACCAAGCAGGGTATTACCGAAAGCAAGTCTTCATCTTCTTTAATGTCACCTCTTTGATATAGAGCCGAATAATATTCAACCCCATATGATTGTATATGAGCCTTATCAAGCAACAAAGTATCATTAGGGGTAGATATTGAGTGAATCCTTAAGGCTTTCTTCTTATAATTCACACATTCATGAAAATATGCCGAGTTCTTATCCCCATCTAGATCCCATTTCAACCTGGACTTCTATTTCCAGAACTCCTCCTCAACCCGAACTCGTTGCTTCAGCAAAGCAGTTGCTTGGGCAAGTGCAATCTTGTTCTTCTCAGAGCCATCAGATTCGAAAGCAAGCTCAGTTGCTAACACCTTGTCCTCTGCCTCTCTAACAGCTTGAAACAAATCCCCATAAGTTGCACGACTCCATTTAGATAACGCCTTCCTACACGCGTCTAATCGAAGCACAACCTTGGTAAGGCCATGCCGATGATCCACAGAGTGCCACGCGTCATGAATAAACTGCTGATAATCTGTGTGTTTGGTCCAAAAATCCAGAAATCGGATTTGCTTACGATCCCCTTGCTGTCGAGCTAATAACCGAACTAGAATAGGAGCATGGTCCGATTCAGTACGATTCAAGTGATCCTCCATAGTGCAAGGTGCCAGCTGGTGCCATCTTGTGTCCATGAAGACCTGATCCAAACGAGAAGCACGACGATCAAAATTATCCGATTTCACCAAAGTATGGGCGCTCCCAGTGAAAGGCAACTCTGAAATACCTGCTGCTAACTGAAAATTAGCAAATTCCTGCATAGAGATCGCATCAGCACGTCGGCCCCCCAGTTTTTTATCCGATCTAAGCACCGCATTAAAATCACCACCAACTATCCATGGCAATCTTTCCGAGCTATGCAGTTCTAATAATCTATCCCATAACAGCCTACGACCTTCCTTCTTATTATCTCCATGCACTATAGAGACAAGAGTTTCAACTGGCAGCAAAGGATCTACCATACGAATAGACAACGCCTGATCGAAGGATTCCACCAGTGTGATGTCATAATTCGCTCTGGCCAAAACCCATATATTGCCCTTCGAGTTGGAGAAAGCTACAGAGAACCCTAGCTTAACTCGATAACGAGCGAGTTGCTCGCTATCCACTTTAGGTTCGATTAATGCCACAAAATTAGTTTTATGAGTTCTAATAAGAGTCTTCAAACGCTTAAAAGTCATTGCGTTCACAACTCCTCGAACGTTCCAAATCAAGAAATTAAACATTAAGGGTTTGGGAGCTACCAGCATTTGTTTTGCTTGCAGCCGAGCGTGTGACTCTATCAGATGGCTCCACCAACTTCCTCCCCTTCGGACGCTTTTAAGTAAGTTCTTTTGCAGGTTGAGCTTCTTGTGGCGATGGCTCTGGAAGCAAGTCTCTACTCCCCGCGTCTCCACCTTCTTCATTTCCTAGATCCGGCACTCCCCCGGTCGGCTCTTGATAGTCGTCTTCTTCCCTACCAAGACGTTCTTCCTCCTCCACTATATCTGCCCAATTACTGTGCATCCCTCGGATCTCTCCTTCCTCTAACTCATCCAGCGCCGACGAGGTAACCATGGTAGTGGCCTGAACAGTAGCCTGAATAGGCAAAACCTCTTCCGTCACATCGTCGAGAATTTCCATGCCGAACTCTGAGTCGTTAGGGGCAGCCGTCTACTCATCTCTGATTGGAACACTTAGACCTGGAGGGTTACTCCCTGGGGGGACGTGAGATGACGGCATGGAATCTTCAATATGAGTGGCTGCATGAGCATCATTATTCCCCCCACCCGAGGGATTAGCAAAGTCATTAATGTTAGTTTGGTCATCATCCACTGGTTGCAAAGTCGACTTGACTTGCGGAGGATTGGGAGGCCGACGCGTGTCCCGTCTAGCAGTAATAACGGTTTCAACTAACCCTTCTTGTATGACAGCCTTCCCTTTGTTCTTCAATTTGCAGGAGTCCACTGTGTGGCCTTGGTGAAAGCAATGATTACAGTAAAGAGGTATATGCTCATACTCGACGTTCTGCCAAAAGCTCCTTCCCTTGGATAAATTGATGTGAATTCGTCGTTGCAAAGGTTTCGCTGCATCAATCTCAACAAAAGCCCTGGCCATGCTAGGTCTGGCTAATTCTTCCATCGCTCGATCTATCTTTAAAAGAGTCCCAATAGCCGACAGAATAGCGAAAAGAGCGTCTCTAGCATAAAGATGATGAGGTAAGTCCGGAAGAGTCATCCACACCAGCATCAAAGCCGATTCAACCAAGGGCGTGAAATCAGGTTCCCACTTGAATATGCGCATGGGCGCACGTGCTAGATACCACATCTCTTTAGAGCGGAGCCGAAGATAGTCTTCCTCAATTGATGGACGAATCAGGATGTGTTTCTGATCTATAACACCTGCCTTGATAGATCCCTTGAACTCAAATCCTTGCAAAGCTTTGCGAATAACCTCGATCGAAGGTTTGTTATGAGAAAACTTCCCAATGAGGGCATATTGCAAAGGAGCCGCGAGGGCGACTTCTTCTTCTTCAGTGAACGTGATTGCAGGCACGCCCTTAAACAAGGACACCGACCGAGAAGCCATTTTTGGAGGAGCCTACACACGACCAGCGACCACCTCCGCGAAGGACTTGGGCACGGCCATTGGGGCTCCGGCCTGGCCAACGGCAAAGCCGGAATCGACGGGGAAAGGCGAAATCTTCAGAGGACTACCGCGGCGCTAGGGTTGCGCACGGAGCTCCCATATATATATATATATATATATATATATATATATATATATATATATATATATATATATGGACACACACACACTTACACACATGGACACACACATATGTGGACACACACACACACACACACAGATATATATATACATATATATATATAGAGGAAGGATCCACATCCCCTCACTTTTGCATCCCCCATGCATCCCCATGATAACACCCGTTGGATCTTGTTTAAGTCATCTAATGTTAACCATTGAAAAATCAACGGTTAAGATTAGATGACTTAAACAAAGATCCAACGGATGTGAAAGAGGGGATGCATGGGAGATGCAAAAGTGAGGGGATGTGGATCCTTCCTCATATATATATATAATATATATATAAAATATATATATATATATATATATATATATATTTATATATATATATATATATATATATATATATATATATATATATATATATATATATATATATATATATGGACATACACACAACACACACATACATATATATATATATATATATATATATATATATATATATATATATATATATATATATATATATATATATATATATATATATATATATATATATATATATATAAAATATATATATATATATATATATATAAATATATATATATATATATATATATATATATATATATATATAAAATATATATATATATATATATATATATATATATATATATATATATATATATATATATATATATGGACACACACACACACACATTAATATATAAATACATATATATATACATAGATACACAAACACAAGGACACAAACACTAATCCTAGTCCTCCTAGGAGTCTCCCATAGGCCTCTAATCTCTTCATAAATGGACACAACCATGGTGTGGTTCCTATGGGTTCCAAAATCAATAAAATTTTATAGGAATTGATTTAGAGAATAGGTAATTACCAATTAGGAGTAAATCCTAATAAAACTCTCTCCGATTCGAAGATTCTCGAAGAATGGACACTTCCACCTTGCACTTCTCTCCCAAATTTAGGTAGCACCCTCCCTTGATGGTATATAGAGGTTCTATGGAATAAATTTAGGGGAAAATGGAAGATTGAGAGATCAAAACTCAAAATCTAGGTTTAGGTTTGGGGGAAACTCAAAATTAGGGAAGAACTTTGTGTGAAGAAGAAGTAGAATGAAGAGGGAGGTCCTCCATAGGTGGCCGGCCATGTAAGGGGGTTTGGGGGCATTTGACTAATGTCCAAAATGCCCTCCAAGCCTCCTTTAGGCCAAATTTTGACTTAGAAATTTTTCGGGTTCGGAACGGCCAAGTTAAAATCTACAAATTGGCCGATTAAGTCATGAAAAAAATTATCTAAAGGTACCAGACTAATTTGTGGGATTTTATGGGCCTTGTCTAACTTAAAATTGGGTCCCGATCAGAGTCTAAGCTACCCCGGGTCCCCGATACAAGTCGAAATGAGTTAAAATTTGAACCCGACTCTAAAAATCTCAAAATAACAATAAAATTAAATAAAAATTTCTAAACTTCCCAAAAATGCAAAAATGACCATTTTACCCCTATTTGTGAAAAGTAGGGGTGATAGACCCTCCTGGACTCAATGGAACTGTCCGTGCCACCATCAGAGGTCACCTTACATAGTTGTTACACCGAAGCCGCAGTTCGTGCCACCTTGATCATTACAGTACACCAGGCGTCCTACCAGGCAAGACACCTTGCCATTTGCTGTTTATTTATTTAGCTTATATTTTATGCATTATTCATTATTTTTTTTATGCAAAATAAACTGTGATACATGGCATAACATGTTAGAACTTACTGTTCATTTATATTTACTGCTATGTATTAGTTTTCTTACACATTAAACCTAGATTTAAGGGACCACCTTGTGTGTTACATTCAATTGCCTTGACACGTTTTACTACCAAGTTGTGTGTCGCATGTAGAACACGGACGTGCGTGATTGGCTGGCCACCAGTACGTATAAGCTATACGATAGGATTAACCTCTAATAGAATTGCATGCTAGTTTGACTTAGCGGTTATAGAGATTTCTGTTGTGGATACAACTTAGTAGGCATTGGACGGGAAGGACAATTCCTTAGCGTATGGGCTTCGATGCACTTTCCCTTATGACCCGGAAGCTCCGTTGAAGATACGGGGTTGATGACCCATGATTACTGACGGCCACTGGCGTTCTGCAGAACGTTATGCTCTTATTGTTTAGGCCTCTGGTGCCCCAAGGGGGGACTATGCCGATCCTATTTTAGCCAGGGCCTATGCGTAGGAAGGATTGTTCTTAACTACATTTCACTTAGAACGGTTAGGCTACCTTATCCGTTAGGTACGAGTACTTTTGGTTTGGGTGCTTGTATTTGACCGTGGCTTGGAGCAATAACTTGTCGTGGATTAGTTCGTCGCATCTTATCCTTGTTTGGTTGTGGATGTGACTTAATACTTCGATGAGAAGGTAATAAACCTTGTTGGGGTCCGGATACCATATTGGATTCATAGCATGGAAAGATACGACATCGTTAATAAGTTTACCATCTCCTGTCCTTGTTTGGTTGGGGGAATGGTAAGCTAGTTCAATAGGTGTGTATTGGACCATGTTATAATTTAATTGACTTATTTATTTGAGCAATATTTATTCAGTTTATATGGAATGATATTATGTGTCTTGTTACATCCCTCTGAGGACCTGGTTATCTCGTCAGGTGTGTGCTCTTGTCTTTTGCAGGTGTTCTAGCCGTGGCCATGTTCATCACTATTTCTTTGAAGATGATTGCACTTTGATCGTCTTCGCTTTGCTCACCAAAATCCTTCTTTTGTATATCATGTATTTTTTTCATAGTTGGTAGTGGATTTGTCTCCGCCCAACTACATGTACCAATGACAATTCATAGTTGATTATATGATATCTTTTATTCTTATATTTTGTGGATGAGATAAGTTTGTTGTGGTTCTACTGTATTTTATAGCTTATGTATTCATACGAGGTTTCCATATATTGGAGTGTACTTCGTATGTATACAGCTGGCATGTCTACGTTCCTAGTCCTACGTATTTTGGGACTTGGGCGTTATATGTTTTTGTGGTGGCCCATACAGGTCAAGATAAATTGTTTGGTTACTTTACCATACCAAGCAAGCCTGCGAATAAGATTAGAAGTCTAGGATCTCATCCACATACTTGACCTCTTTTTTCGATTCCATATTCGAACTACCGTTCGACTCATCGATTGCATCTTGCTTGATTCCTTCTATCATTATTCTTATCTTTCCTTCGTGCTTGCTTGCTAGAGATTGACCCTATTAGTTAGATGTCCCAAACACCCTTAGCTTAATTCTTTTAAGTTGGGTAGAATACCCTATGACCTGACACACCCTTGACCATTAAGGAGAATACAAATAGGAATATCTAGACTATAGGGACTAGAGGAATTTAACCCATTTGGTCAACCAAGCCTTGGTCAATAAAACCGTAGAATGATGGTATAGGAATAAATAAGACTTAGATCCTTATGACACTTAGACTATTCATATTTGTTTTTATCTACCATCGTGCATATGTTCTACTATCTAGACTAATGATGCTAATATAGCCTAGAATTTGCAAGCTAATTCTTTTTCGAGCTTGATCAAGGCATATGATATTGAGCGGCCGCTCACTAACATATTGTCAAATCAGACCGGTGCATGATGGTCTGATCAACTGAGTGCACTTTGGTTCACTTTTGCCTATCGTTCTACGTGGATGGAACATAATTAAACTTGGCCTTTAGAATCCCATTCATGACTGCCTTGACAATTCTTTTGAAATAATTCGGTCGTCTTTGCACCACGTATTATATTCGATAATATCATCCTTGAACTCCATATTGCTTTCGCCTTCACCTATTTTAGAAGGACGAAGACGTTGTACTAGAACTTCCTCTAGCCTTCCTATCGATTATGACCATTATCACTCGATGTTGCTATATCTTCATCCTATACTACTCGTCCATTTCTCGACCCTATCATGACCATCTAATCACTTAAATTAGGTGTGAACTTAATTCGTTCTTTTAATCGTGCCATCAACCTACTCTTAAGAAAGCCTATCTTCTAAATCCCTAAATTTATTTCTCCTGATACCATGATTGTAGGTTATCTTGATTAAACTTTAACCCTCACTCATTTTCCTTCTTGCGTTAGCCCATGATTATTCTCGCCATTATTAAAATCGCAATTTCCTAATGCATATTTTGTTGAATGTTATTTCTTCGCCCCGCTTAATAACTTGTTCCTATCGATACCCCTTTGTGCCTTCACACCCCTACTAATTCTTAATTTCGAGGACGAAATTCTTTTAAGTTGGATAAGATGTAAAATCCCTAAATTTCTACGATATTTTTTAATAAATTTGTTACTGATTACTTTTTTGTATTTATACGTCGCGTAGTTGTATTATATGTCGTGTGCGAAACATCGTTTTTCGTAATTGCTCGACGAGTGCGAATATTCGCGAGCGTACATATTTTAGAAAAATATTTTTTTTCTATTTTTATAGTTTCAAAATAATATATATATAATAATTATTTTAGCTATCGTACCAAAATTTTCAAGTTTATTATTTTATTTATAAAAAGCCTTTTCGTTTATAACAGTTATTAATAATAAATAATATTCTTCGTGCATATATATATATTTCATAAATATTTTATTCGTTTATCTTTAAACAATAATTATGGCAATTTTCAAAATTATTATTATAAGTATTTTTGGAAAATATATTTTTGTTTTATTGTAGTAATTTAAATTTTGAATTGATTTTATGAATTGGTTTAAATAGTTTAAATTGATACTTGAAATTGATTTATCTTATATCAGCTAAAAGATAGAATGTAATTATATTTAAATTGATTTAGATTTAGATTTGAAAGTATTGAATTGATTTAAATTAATAGATGAATTATCCAAGGGGATTTAAATATTCCTAATCCTTATCTACTAAGATTTTATCAACCCTATAAATAGGGGAGCCTCTATATTATTTTCCTCCTCAATTCTTCAACAAAATTCTACCCCAAAAGTGAGTGCATCGTGTCGGTGTCCAATCCTTTCTGTGTCAGCCGTGATTGGCCTTGGGTCCCACCCCGGGTGACCTTCTTATTCCATTACTTTTACACATACATTCATTTCTCTGTGTCGACAACTCCGACATGATTTATCAAATTTCTAACTCTAATCCCGTCTTGTCCACTGCCATCTCCTTCGCCGTACCCAATCTCAGCCGCCGTCTCTAAACAACACCCCACGCCCTCACGACCACCTCGCCACGGCCGTCCCGACACAACCCGACCCCGACTCTGCCACAACCACATGCCATCCTTACCATGGCCGCCATCACAACTGGCCCTGTCCATCACAACTGGCCCTGTCCCGTACGCCGCCACCAAACCCAGAACTCACTGTCCAAACCGTTCGACCTCCTCCTTCCACACGACCACCATCACCATCGAACACCGGACCCCAGAACTGGTAACCACACCATCTTCTACGACACCGCCCTATCACCCAGTCCCCGACACACCGGCCTCGGCCCTGCCCCTGGCCACGATAACACTCCACCATCATCATCACCACGACCACCGCGACAACCGCTGTAGTAGCCCAAACCACCACAACCGTCAACCGAACAAAACCCACAAAATCAAAAAGATCATAGCACACCACTATCCCTCTTTCCTCCAATCGCCGAGCCACGAGCTTTACCCCACCGTGTTGAGGTTGGCCGCGCGTTGCCGCGTCGCCAGATCCGACCTCCATCTGCACCAACCCGCACGTACACAGATCCGATCCTCTTGCCGCAATTGTGGCCAACCCCGCCTGCGTGCCACCGGCGTCGCCCAGATCAAAGAAAGCCCTCTTTCGAGCCTCGTCTGCCTCTGCTCAGTTCTATCCCTCTCTGCCTCTCTCCGTCGCCCCATCGAAAATGCCCTGGCGACGTCCACGCCTGGACGCTCCTTCGACGCACGCCGGCAAGCCGTCCTCCACTCGCGCCACCGTGCTCATCCGTGCCTTCCTCTTCCGTCCGCCTTCCTTCTCTCTCGTCCGAAAAACCCTTGCCGCCCGCCGGGCCGAGCTTAGCCGAGCTCTCTCCCCTTTCCGAGCTCTCTTCCCCGATTGCCTCCGCTCTTCCGCTCACTCTCTTCTCAATTTTTTTGATATAATCATGATTATTTGGATTATTGGATTTTAAAGGATTAGTGGGCTTTGGATTAATATGGGCTTGGGCCTATGGCCTGAGGGTAAGTAATAAATTTTTCTGTACTTTGACTATTGGGCCTATATGTGGGATTTTTCCTTTAATTTTATTTGGTCTGTGGGATTTATCCAAAATAAAATATTTTCTAAAGAACCTTAGGCCTATATAAGATTATAGGGATTATTATTTTTGTTTTAGTATTATTGGGCTTTATATTAAAATAGAAATGGGCTTTATTAAGTTTTGGTCTTGTTTTAATATTAAGTTTGTTATATATTATGGAGTGTTGAGCCAGGCTCATCTAATAGGCTTTTCTAAATGAATTTTTCTAAATTTTGAGTATTATAATAAATTTTATATAAACTATAGGTATTTTATAAATAAGTTTTCTTTAATAAAGTAGTTTCCAAATGGGCCTAATGAATATATACATATATATATATATATTATTGTGCCTAATATAATTTTGATTACATAAAAGGCTTCCTAGATATATTTTAGGTATGGACTTTTCTAAAATGTATTTTGGAAAGAATTTCTAAAAACATATATTATTTTGACTAAATATTATTTTGACTGGTAGTTAAGGAATATTTTCCTAAAAGTATTACTAAATACGATTTATAAGGCTTTCTAAAATAATTATGAACATTTCTAATAAATCTTCTAAAAGGGTATATATATGATTTATTACGTGACTGTCTTGCTCTAAATCAATTTCCTCTTAGGTTAATCTTAATCATGACCAATTCCAATCGTCCTATTGCTTTGTTAATCCTTTCCTTCCACCTATTGACCATAACTAATTTGACCCTCCTGGACTCAATGGAACTGTCCGTGCCACCATCAGAGGTCAGCTTGCATAGTTGTTACACCGAAGTCGCAGTTCGTGCCACCTTGATCATTGCAGTACACCAGGCATCCTACCAGGCAGGACACCTTGCCATTTGCTGTTTGTTTATTTAGCTCATATTTCATGAATTATTTATTATTTTCTTTATACAAAATAAACTATGATACATGGCATAACCTATTAGAACTTACAGTTCATTTATATTTCCTACTATGTATTAGTTTTCTTACACATTAAACCTAGATTTAAGGGACCACCTTGTATGTTGTATTCATTTGGCCTTGACACATTTTACCACGAAGTTGTGTGTCGCATGTAGAACACGGACGTACGTTATTGGCTGGCCACCAGTACGTATAAGTCGTACGATAGGATTAACCGCTAATAGAATTGCATGCTAGTTTGACTTAGCGGTTATAGAGATTTCTGTTGTGGATACAACATAGTAGTTATTGGGCGGAGAGGACAATTCCTTAGCGTATGGGCTTCGATGCACTTTTTCTTGTGACCCGGAAGTTCCGTTAGAGATACGGGGTCAATGACCCATGATTACTGATGGCCACTGGCGTTCTACGAAACATTATGCTCTTATTGATTAGCCCTCTGGTGCCCCAAGGGGGGGACTATGCCTATTCTATTTTAGCCAGGGCCCATGCGCAGGAAGGATTGTTCTTAACTACATTTCACTTAGAACGGTTAGGCTACCTTATCAGTTAGGTACGAGTACTTTTGGTTTGGGTGCTTGTATCTGACAGTGGCTTGGAACAATAACTTGTCACGGATTAGTTCGTCACATCTTGTCCTTGTTTGGTTGTAGACGTGACTTACTACTTCGATGAGAAGGTATTGAACCTTGTTGGGGTCCGGATACCATATTGGATTCATAACATGGAAAGATACGTCATCGTGAATTAGTTTACCATCTTCTGTCCTTGTTTGGTTGGGGGGATGGTAAGCTAGTTTAATAGGTGTGTATTGGACCATGTTATAATTCAATTGACTTATTTATTTGAGCAATATTTATTCAGTTTATATGGTATGGTATTATGTGTCTTGTTACGTCTCTCTGAGGACCTGGTTATCTCGCCAGGTGTGTGCTCTTGTCTTTCGTAGGTGTTCTAGCCGTGGCCATGTTCGTCACTATTTCTTCGAAGATGATTGCACTTTGATCGTCTTCGCTTCGCTCGCCAAAATTATTCTTTTGTATATCATGTATTTCTTTCCATAGTTGGTAGTAGATTTGTCTCCGCCCAACTACATGTACCAATAGCAATTCATAGTTGATTATATGATATCTTTTATTCTTATATTTTATGGATGAGATTAGTTTGTTGTGGTTCTACTGCATTTTACAGCTTATGTATTCATATGAGGTTTTCATATATTAGAGTGTACTTCGTATGTATACAGCTGGCATGTGTACGTTCCTAGTCCTACGTATTTTGGTACTGGGGCGTTACACCCCCTCTCTACATTACATAACACACACACACACACACACACACACACACACACACACTCCTCTCTACCTATCACTCTCACAAGCACACATACATCTCACTAAACAAATCCTCTTTCACAACACATATACAAACATCATTCCCTCTTCACAAACACATATACAAACACACACACTCCCCTCATCTCATGACGCTCAAGCCACTAACCAAATAGACACAAACACTAACACACACAAGACACATATCTCACTAACACAACTACACCCTAACATATCAATATATATATATATATATATATATATATATATATATATATATATATATATATATATATATATATATATATATATATATATATATATATATATATATTTTATATATATATATATATATATATATATATATATATATATATATATATATTTATATTATATATATATATATATATATATATATATATATATATATATGTATATATATATATATACAATAACATACTAAAACAGTCCACTAACACAAATATATACCAAATTGATATCTCTACATGTAAATAAGACTTGTAGGCTAAAAAAAAATTAGATTCAAACATAGGTATTCAAACAAAAACCACTTGGGGTATCTCAACCATGTCTAAACCATTCTCTATCACATTCAAATATGAAATTTGAAGTCAAAATGGTCAATGGGGCATTCCTACAAACACTTGGGGTGTCTCCTTTGGAATCTCTCCATGGGGGACACCAAACCTACCCCAAAATCCTAATGAGGACTCAAAAGAGCCTCTAAAACATTCCTAATGGTGGTTCATGCATGGGGGTGGATCCTATGGATGCAAAATGACCAAAATGAAATGAAAAGATGGATTTAGAGAGGGTTTTACCTATTGGGAGTTATATCCCAATGATTCAATAAAAAGGACATGGTTCCGCCATGAGAATCCCTTGCAAATGGACTCCTCTCCTAGCTCATTGCTCCCCACTCCAAGTAGGCACCTTCTCCTTGATGGATTGAGAGGAATGGGGGAAGAAAGAGTTGATTTGTGAGATAAAATCAAGAGGGAAGCTCTCAAGTTTGGGGAAGAACACTATTTGGGGAAAAAGAGGCTAAAATGGAATAAAAGGATGGGAAAAACCTTCCCTCTATGGTCGGCCACAAGGGGAGCCCTAATTGGGTTTATGAAATGTCTAAGTTGCCCCCCTCTAGTCCTTCTTTGGTTAATTAGGAGCATGCAAAGGTTTGGGGTCAAATGGGTCAAGTCTCTAATCTCTAAATGAACCAATCTAGTCATATGGGATTAGCCTAATTGCACTAGCCTAATTAGTTGCGTTTGTGGGCCATGCTTAGTTAATCATTGGGTTCCGACTAGAGTCTAAGCTACCCGAGCTACTAATACAAGTCAAAACTAGACGAAACTCAAACCCGACTAAACCAATCCCCAAAATACAATATTAATATATAAATATTCACAAAAATATAGGAATATGGAAATTGACTATTTTACCCTTAATTTTGAAAATTGGAAGTGACAAGTAGAATGTTTTAGATAATATTAACTTTTAAATTTAAGATGAACTTTAATATATCATTTATTTATTAGCTTCTTTTTTCCCCTTTATATTTTTTAACTTAAGTTTGTTTTGTTCACCAACTATATATATATTATCATTTATTTATCTTTATAAAAATTTAAAATTAAGTAATAAATCATGATTTTGATTATTAATTCTCAAATTTCACCTATGTAGCTGTAAATTCTGATTTAGTTAGTAATAACCAAATTACTTTATAAATTGTTATTTATATATATATATATATATATATATATATATATATATATATATATATATATATATATATATATATAGGATCTATTCTGTTACCTCATTCTCATTAAATATGGATTTATGATTGAATTTTTTTTAATTTTAGAACAAGGGGTTTACATGATATAAATACTCTGTTCATTAAATCCATTAAGGTAGGTTGAACATTTGCAAACCAAAAGGCATCATCAAAAACTCATAGTGTGTCACAACCGTACCCGCTTTTCGAGATACGAGTACTTGGCCAAGTCTAGCCTACGTCGTCGTATCGGCAGTAGTACGATGTCTAGTCTCAATAGTCAATACAAGTACTCGATATTTGCTCATCAAATAATTTCTTTGCTCATTCACAATAGCTAAATCAAGTAACACTGTTCAAATTTTACATTTGATTAAAAATACAATATCCCATTAATAAATCAAAATTGGAAAAAAAAACTCATTAAACTACAAGATCAAATAATCTACCTAAAATCTAGGATTGGCCTTCAACATATCCATAACTCTTCCAAGCGTCTAAGTGCATAGAGTAGCAATCGACTAAGTTGGAAAGAAATAGGTTTAATGTCAGGAATGGAATGAGTACAATTCATTGCATCAATTTCCAAATATATGATAACAACTATAAAACAGGAAATAGTAATAAAATACATGAGAAAACTATACAAGCAAGAAAATTGCCCAGGCTTAATCAAGGCCAAGGCACCTCAGACAACGTGCACGGAGACTCAGAAGACCTCCAATGGGATGCCAAGTCCCAACAGCATAGTACCCCGAGGTACACCGCCTTTACAGAACCAAATACAACTGGACCACTCCATGCGACTAGCTCACATACGGCCCAGACATCATTTGCTTCCCTTCCAAAAGGCCTTCATACGACCAAGGAGGCATACGGCTCAAACAGCCCATTAATCTCCATATCAAGACAGACGGCTCAAATCCCATGCTGAGCTACCTTCCTCCCCAAGACAGTTGGTCCGTGCCCCGAACCTGATCGACACAAGCTGGTTCATGCCACGGACCTGATCGACACAAATTGGTTCGTAACCTAGACTAGATCACCATAAGCTAGTTCGTATCCCGAATTATATAATCTCAAATCCTATTGGCAACAGGTAGAAGGATCAACACCACATTTATGGCGTGTGTACCATAACCGCCCCATTCAAATCGAAGATTCCATCCAAATCATGGCCAACACCACGCATCAATCAAAGATCGTGCCCTGATTTAAATCACTCATTTATGGCGCACGCATTATATAACCACACCATTCAAACAACAAGTTATCATAAACATTCGCTTGTGCTAGGTCACCTATGATCAAGCCGTGAGGGTTGACAGTCATAACCACCGATGATTACACCGGAGGATCCTTAAGTCCTTTCCCGGAGCTTCCACAGCAATGGTCGCCTAATCAGCACCTTGACTAGGTCGAGCGGTTAAGCAGCCTGCCTAAACAGCTATAACACCCAGATAACGTCTTCCACGCAGGAAATTTCCTCTATCATTATTACCTCCTTTATAGCTTGCCCGCTAAAAGGCAAATATAAAGAAGGTATACGCTGCCAACATAAAAAGGAAGAAAGGATCACCCACCAAGGGGGATCATCAAAAAGATGATCAAAGAGATAACTAAAGAGGGAGGAAATCATGACTTAAACTAATTAGGACTCAACCAACTAGCCAAAACCCTAGATCTAAACCCTATGGCCAGCCACATGATAGCCCCCCCTCTATAAATACTCTCCTAGGGATTAGGGCTAGCCTCTCTCTTAGGGTTTATCAAGTTTTTAGAAAGAGGTAAGTTCCATCTTCATAAATTCATAATAAATTCATTTCAAGTCCTTTTTCCTTCAAACAAATTCCAATAGGCTCTAAATATTGCGCTCTTGCTGTTGGAAATAATTTTTGACAGGAAAGGAACAATTTGGAAGAGTTTTGGTGGGTTGAGAAATCCTCCTCTTTGAAGCTTTTTGGGAGTTTGAACACCTATATGTATAATCCCCTCTAATTTATTTTAAATTCTGTAAAAATTATTTCTAGGTTGCCCTAACCCTAGCCTAACTATAGGAATAGGGTTTCCCAGAATTTCGTGTCATTTCGTGTCCGTTCTGGACACGTATCAGTGCACATTGCTTAGTGTTTGGTGAAATGCCCCAATGGGCATTTCGTGTGAGTTTTTGGAATCCTTTTGAATAGGAAGCTAGCCCTAGGTGTCGTCTAGGGATTCCCAGTGTCTTGTGATGGTTTTTGTGTCATGTTGAGTCGTGGGGAACACGGGACACGGGAGTGCGGGTGCGAGCGCGCGGGCACAGTACGTGTCCTGCTGCTCGGGGGCCATTGCGCACTCGATCCTCCACGTGGACACGTGATTTTTGGCCCGAGGTTAGAGGCACTGACTGACACGAGGCTCGCAAAGTTTCACGAGTCCTCGTGTTGTGTCGGACACGTTATTTCGTGTGCACTGGACAGCTCTGTGTGCGTGTGTGTTCTGTGACTTGTGAACTGTTGTTAATCAATTTCAAATGTTTTTAAATTATGTTTTAATGATTATTAGATCCTAAATGTGTTATATAATCTCTGTTAAATTAATTTACATGTTAATTTAGGCTTTAAAGTGAAATGTCATTCGAATATGGGTTGGCTCATGGGATTTCTCTGATACATGTTGATACTGTTCTGAAACTGTGTTTTCCTAAACAGTTTTATTCCCCTTTTATGTTATTTTTTTCACTGTTAATGATCTCCCCAAGTTGCATTTCATATTGGCTAAGTTAATTCAATTATTGTAGGCTTCTGGAAGGTGTAGAATGGGATTTTGTATTCATGTTGAATGGTTCCTGTTTTGTGTGAACTACATTTGTATTGACAAAACCTGAGAATAGGTTGTTGGCTAATGGGTGGTTTCAATATGTGTGTACCTGAATTGATTGCCTTTCATTTTCGAAATAGGAGTTTGATAACCTGAGTTTACCTGTCTGAAACTGGTTCTCCTTCATTTATTCAAATTTTGTCAACTGTTAAATTCCTGAATAGATAAAACCTGTGTTGGGTTGTTTTGATAACTAAGTTTTATTCCTAGTTCCTTCAAAAACCTGTGAGTTAAGTTTCAAAACTGAGAATGAAATGAGAAGGGATCCTTGGTTCACTACTAACTGTCCATGCCTAATTAATTTGAGATGTGGACTGATATAGGATGCACTGCTTCCCTGGGTTTAGATTGAACTGAAATGAACTAGTGTTCATGAGTTTACTTATATTAATTTCAATATTCTTCTATTGACTGTTATGTTTCACATGAATTATTTTCCTTTCTTTATATGTACTGCAAACTAAAATTCATGCTTATTTGTATACTGTTTCTAAACTGAGTTTTGGTTTTAAAACCTACAATGGAATGAATACAAACCTGAGAATGATATGGATTTGTGTTCCCAGTTTTTTTTCAAAAACCTGGGAATGGGTTCTCTTGAACTGTTATTGCTGCAAACTGATTTCTCCTCATTTTGAAATGTGGTTTTACAACCTGAGATTAAAGGCTAATCAAATGTTTAATGGATTGGACTAATTTGAGTAAACTGAGAATGGCTTTTAATATATGTTGCCACTGTTAACTGATTTCTGGTTTTGGGGTTTGTTGATGTGTTGAGTTCAATCACTGATATTTAAATGAGGGGACTGAACTGGGTTATGTTTAAATTGTTTGAACTGTTGGGAGTTAGCAAACCTGAGATGATTTCCTTCTTTTTATATAAACTGTACACTGTCATGTATTCAATAGCTCACACCCTCCTGCCTACACAGTCACAAACACATACATTATTCCCTCTCTCTTAACCTATGTATATCTATATGTGGTTGAGACATATATATATATATATATATATATATATATATATAGATATATATATATGTTCCTATAGATAATATATGTGTGTAATGTGTATATAAGATATAATGTGCTATTGTTATGATACAATGTATGGGTATATAGGATATATTGTATATCAATATATGTTATGATATATGGGTAAGAGGGTATAAAGGCTATGGGTATACTCTAATTTGATTATTACTTATGTACCAATATGTGTATAGGCATGGCTTGACATGGTGTAGTCTAGTTAGGTCATAATATAACCTAGAATAGTTTGGTATTGCCTAGATTAGTCTAGAAAGCCTAGAATAGTCTTGCTAGACATAGTTTAGACTAGTTTGACCTAGATTAGACTTGGTTGACCTAGTTTGACTTCTAGGGTTGACCAGAGTTGACCAAAAGTTGACTTTGGTCTAGATTGACCTAGTTTCATGTAGAATGCATTAAATTGCATTGTATTATCATTCTGGACTTGTTGTGACTCGTACTGTTCTAAATAGGAGCCAGACACCACTCCTCGGACAGTACTTTTATCTCGGACTTTCAGATAGCAGGCGAGTACATTCTCTGATCTTTTCATACCTGTCTGGATATATTCATGCTCTAGATTACTCTACATGATGCTGACACGTATCTTCACGGATTAGTACTATATGGATCCCTTCCTGAGATGTTATCCCTCTACGGGTGCATCGGGTATTTCATGTTCATGTACTTTATCATGTGCATCAGGTACTCCTTGTACTCGTACTAGTTCATGTTTTTACATGTTCTCATGTGCTTTCACGTGCCTCATGTACTACTCATTACTTGAGTTCACGTATCTTAGCTGTATTCATGTGCTTATGACATAACTTGAACGGATCCTTGTGTATTGATTGGGGCGGGGTGAGTAGAATTGGTTATGTGAACACTATCCCAAGTAGCTGTATAAATGTGCCCCTTATTTGTATTCATGTGCCCCTAAGCCGTTTACATAACCATATTGTACTCTAAATCACGTAGTCACTTACAGTCTTTACTATCATGTATCTATTTCCAGTTACAAAATATCTTCTGTTTTACTTGTACTTCCATTCAGCATTTCCTGTATTTTACTCTATTGTAATGATTTATACTCCTAACCTGATATGAACTGTTGAGAGATATGTGCTCGTTCCCGTCCTGACTGGACCTGTTGAAATATTACAGAGGATGAGGCTGAGGCGTTCTGTCCTACTTACTACGGTGCCACACTAGATGAGTGCCCAGATTTGGACCAGCAGCAGGATCCATTAGCTGTAGACGACACTCCATTAGTATAGGATTGTCTTACTATTTGGGATTATTGTTCTAGACTTTAAGATTTTTTGAGATGTATTTATTTTTAGACACTTAGTTCTGGATTGTATCTCTGTGATTCTCTGTTCTGGATATTGTTATCTTTCTTTATCTATCTATCTTACCTGTTCTACCTTAGCTGTGGTTGAGTTATATTTCTGTTATGTCACCCCCATTCGGGGAGTATAACTGTTATTACCTTCAATTGTTAGATGTTGCGACCTAGGACAACGTTCTACCGTCGATACTGCGACGTAGGCTGGACGTACCCACGTCTCGTGTCCTTACTCTAGGGTGCGGGTCGTGACACGTTTTTAGTGGTGGCCCATGCAGGTCTAGGATATAAGTGTAGTGGTATTCGAACTAGAATATCGCTGCAGCCTGCAGTAGAAATTAGCATATGTTTGAAGGTACTCAATCACACTAGGAAAACTCCTTATCGGATTCCGTATATCTATTTTGCTGCTTATTGTCTTCCTTAGAATTTTAAACTGTCCTCCTTTGATTATTTTGACTCATTCTCCGTAATTGCTTCTTGTTTGATCTGTGTCTCCAGGATGGTTGAGACGCGATCGCATCGCCCCGTGACGGGAGAGGCTGGAGAGGGGTCTGCCACCTCTCGTGTCCAGCATCCAGCTCCCGGTGCCACAGGGCCAGTACAGCTCTCAGGAGTGGGAGTTTCTACCACTTTTGGAGGAGCACCTCCACCAGTCGGAAGGCCGAGCTTGGTGCTTCCAGAGATCCTTCCCACGTAGCAGCCTCCGCCTGCGGGGATGGTAGATGCTGCCCATCTCTTCTCCTTCGTGGAGAGGATTCTTGAGTCTCACCAGCAGCAGCAGACGAGGCAGACTGCCGATTTCCGACAGGGGATCGATGAGGCGCACCAGCTGGTTCGCACCACAGTGGAGATGATCACAGCTCAGGGGACTCAGCAGCAGCCCCGTCGGAGGGAGAAGGATATACAGGACTTCCAGAAGATGCACCCTCGGGAGTTCTTCGGCACTGAGGGCATTCACATTGCAGATGACTGGGTTGAGCACATTGAGGAGATTTTTCGACTAGCAGAGATACCAGCTCGACTCCAGATCGAGGCGGCAGGCAGCCAGATGCAGGATTTGGCCCGAGCATGGTATCAGGTTGATCCCAGAGTTGGAGTGGAGGGCCAGACTTGGGCCTAGTTTAAGGAGCTGTTCAAGGAGCAGTTCTTTTCCGATGTAGCCTTGGGTGGGATCGAGGCGCAGTTTGAGGCTCTGGTTCAGGGGAACCAGACGGTGGCAGAGTATGTCGGGGAGTTCTGCCGACTGGCCCGGTTCATTGATGACTTGACGGAGAAGACGAAGGCGAAGAAGTTTCGCCGAGGTCTGATTAGAGAGATTCGGTCGCTGACTAAGAGCGACCGGAACGCTACATTTGCTGAGATCTATTCTGGGGCCATGGCGGCAGAGGACGACCTGGGACTGAGGCAGAAGAGAGGTCGAGACTTTCAGTCAGGCAGTAGCAGTCAGGGGCAGGCCAAGAGGCCTCATTTCCAGCAGCAGCAGCAGCAGAGGCCAGTGCAGCAGTATCAGCAGCAGCATCAGCAACAGAGGCCAGTGCAGCAGCACCAGCAGCAGAGAGGGCAGCAGACACCTCATCCGGTAGTCATTGGTGCCTTCTGCAAGAAGTCGGGGCACATGATCCACGAGTGCAGGAAGAAGCTAGGCAAGTGCCTACTTTGTGGTGCTGGAGATCACCAGTTAAGGGACTGTCTAGGGGCTTTTGGACGAGGACAGCAGGGAGGTGTAGCCAAGGCTCCAGCAGGCCAGCAGAGGGGACCAGCCCTGCCGACCCAGCAGCAGAGGTTCCAGCAGCACCAGCAGCAGGCACGGGGTAGACAGCAGGGGCGAGCTTTCGCCATGGCAGCTGAGGATGCTGAGGTTATCGGAGAGCTGATAGCAGGTTCGGTTCTTCTCGACTCCCTTCCAGCATTCGCATTGTTTGATTCCAGGGCTTCCCACAGCTTTGTGTTTGTATCATATGCTATTAGACACAGTTTGATTTCTGAACCATTGCCTAGGACCTGCAAGATCACGACCGGGGGTGGGGTCATCCTCGTGAGTGATGTTTGCAGAGGGTGGAGTATCATTTTGGGAGGCCGAGAGTTGGGGGTGAGTTTACTAGTCATGCCATTACCGAACTACGATATAGTATTAGGTATGGACTGGCTGAGTAGACACCACGCCCGCATTGATTGACGTGGGGGTAGAGTTTTGTTCGGGGCCCCAGGAGAGCCAGAGTTTGAGTACACCCGACGGCAGGCAGAGCAGGACGGCAGAGTTTTCTGTGGAGCATCAGTCGAGGAGCAGGTGGCTCCGCATCCCTTGATCGCAGAGTTTATGGACGTATTTCCAGAGGAGTTGCCAGGGCTTCCACCGGACAGAGATGTAGAGTTCTCGATAGACTTGGTTCTCGGCACGGAACCGATCTCTCAGTATGTCTATCGAGTGAACAACAACAAGTTAGTGGAGCTGAAGAAGCAGGTGGATGAGCTGCAGGACAAGGGCTTCATTCGCTCGAGTTCTTTACCTTGGGATGCACCGATACTTTTTGTACCGAAGAAGGATGGGTCGGTACGTATGTGTATCGACTACAGGGCACTCAACAACCTGACAATCAAGAACAGATATCCACTGCCGCGGATCGATGATCTGTTTGATCAGTTGAGCGGAGCTCGGGTGTTCTCCAAGATTGATTTGAGGTCGGGTTATCACCAGGTGAAGGTGAGGAGGGAGGATATCCCCAAGACCGCTTTTAGGACGCGGTACGGGCAGTTTAAGTTTTTGGTTATGTCGTTTGGGCTAACCAATGCACCAGCAGTGTTTATGAATCTAATAAACAAGGTGTTCCACCAGTACTTGGATAAGTTCATGGTGGTGTTCATTGATGATATCTTGGTATATTCCAAGACAGAGGAGGAGCACGAGGAGCATCTGCGGATAGTGCTAGAGACTCTCAGGCGGGAGCAGCTCTATGGAAAACTCTCCATGTGTGAGTTTTTCTTGGACCAGGTGGACTTCTTGGGGCATGTGGTGGCTGGAGATGGTATCTCAGTGGACCCCAAGAAGATTGTGGCAGTTCAGGCTTGGGCAGCACCGACTTCAGTGGCAGAGATCAGGAGTTTTTTGGGGCTGGCAGGATACTATAGGAGATTTGTGCAGGATTTCTCCCGGGTTGCAGAGCCGTTGACACGGTTGACCCGGAAGGATACTGAGTATGTTTGGTCAGAGGAGTGTCAGGCAGCTTTTGATGAGTTGAAGAAGCGGCTTACGACAGCTCCGATTCTGACATTGCCTTCAGGATCAGGGGGTTTCACTATTTATAGTGATGCTTCAGGGAAGGGGCTGGGTTGCATCTTGCAGCAGCATGGGAAGGTGATTGCCTATGCTTCCAGGCAATTACGTCCTCATGAGAAGAACTACCCTACCCATGACCTGGAGCTGGCGGCGGTGATTTTTGCTTTGAAGTTATGGAAGCACTATCTGTATGGCGAGAGGGTGAAGATCTTCACAGACCACAAGAGGTTGAAGTACGTGTTCACTCAGAAGGAGTTGAACATGAGACAGCGCAGGTGGCTTGAGCTGATGAAGGACTTTGATATCGCACTCCAGTATCACCCATGGAAGGCCAACGTGGTTGCCGATGCCTTAAGTAGGTATCCGATAGCCATGTGTTTGACCATGGATCGGCACCTGCTTGCAGATTTGGAGAGCCTTGGGATTGAGGTGATCGTGCCCGGAGTGCAGATGCAGTTATGGGGCCTACAGATACAGTCGGACTTGATGGACAGGATCAAGGCGACACAGTTTGATGATGGGGCTCTGCGGTGTATCCGAGAGCGGATCAGTATGGGAGTGGAGGATTCTGTGTTCTCACTTGCAGAGGATGGTGCCCTGAGGCACGGTGCCAGGTTATGTGTGCCTAGCGGGGAGCTCAGAGAGCAGATTATGCAGGAGGCTCACAGATCGCAGTACTCTATACATCCTGGTGCCAACAAGATGTACAGGGATCTGCGAGAGCATGTCTGGTGGTACGGGATGAAGAGGGAGGTGTCCAACTTCATAGCTAGATGCTTGATCTGTCAGCAGGTCAAGGCTGAGAGGCAGAGGCCTGGAGGATTATTGCAGCCGCTGCCCATTCCAGAGTGGAAGTAGGAGCATATTACCATGGACTTTGTATCAGGATTGCCCCGTACACCAGGAGGAAAAGACACGATTTGGGTCATCGTTGACAGGTTGACCAAATCGGCCCACTTCTTGCCATTCAAGGTGGGTACATCTACAGAGAGGCTGGCGGAGTTGTATATGAGACAGATAGTCAGGATTCACGGAGTTCCCGTCAGCATAGTCTCAGATCGGGATAGCCGCTTTACTTCCCATTTCTGGAGGAGTCTGCAGACTAGCTTGGGCACTCAGCTCAAGTTTAGTACCTCATACCACCCCCAGACGGACGGACAGTCAGAGAGGACTATTCAGACCCTTGAGGATATGCTGTGGACGTGCGTCCTGGATTTTGGAGGTTCCTGGGAGGATCACCTGCATTTGGTGGAGTTTGCTTACAACAACAGTTTTTAGGCCAGCATTGAGATGTCACCGTTTGAGGCTCTGTACGGGCGTAGGTGTCGTACACCCTTATCTTGGGATAATGTTGGAGAACGAGCTTTACTGAGACCAGAGATGGTTGTGGACGTAGCCGAGAAGGTGAAGCTCATCAGGACAGACTTCGCGTGGCGCAGGACAGACATCGGCACTGGGCCGATAGCCACCGGAGGCCGCTGGAGTTTGAGGTACAAATTTAGAGTAGGATTAGAATTAGGTTGTATTTAGTTTTGTTTGATTGATCGTGTTTGATTTTTAGTAACTTGAGACCTTGCTTGTGATTAGGTTAGAGACATGGTTTTTTCTGCGGACATCTCCGACTCGTGGTACGATATATTTTGGTGGAGGTGGGAAGCTTAGCCCGCGCTTCATCGGCCCTTTCGTTATCAGCGGGAGAGTCGGTGACGTGGCATACAGGCTAGACTTGCCACCTGCACTAGTGGGCGTCCACAACGTATTTCACGTATCACAGCTGAGACGGTACGTGGCTGACCCGAGCCATGTGCTCGATCACTCAGAGATTGAGGTTGGACCTACTCTCAGTTATCGAGAGCAGCCTGTGGAGATTCTGGATCGCCGAGAGAAGGTATTGAGGAACCAGGTGATACCCTTGGTACGCGTCGCATGGAGGCATCATTCTCCAGGAGAATCTACCTGGGAGCGGGAGGATGAGATGTGCGAGCGGTACCCCTATCTTTTTGGACCTTGAGGTATACTTTTCTATCATTCTTCGCAGTTTAGTTTCGCCTTTTAATTTCGAGGACGAAATTATTTAAGGGGTGTAGATTTGTCACTGCCACTTTTCTAGCTTGAGGGTATTTTGGTCATTTTCAAAATTTTGGAATTATTTTGGGATTTTTATTATTAAATATATTTAATATGATTTTTAGTGATTTTTGGTGATTTTTGGTCGAATTGTCTTTTACCCTATAATTGACTTTGACTCATGTTGACTAGGAGACTGTCCTATTGGCTAACCTAGGTCAAGACATCCAGGTTAGGTTAAGAAACTCTAGTGTGACCTAAGTTATTCATTTCAAGTTCATTAAAATTGGTTTGGGGTAATTAGGAGTTAGTTTGGCCTAAGAATGGCTTGTGAAGTCACAAGTCAAAATCATGACTTAAACTAATTAGGACTCAACCAACTAGCCAAAACCCTAGATCTAAACCCTATGGCCAGCCACATGACAGCCCCCCCTCTATAAATACTCTCCTAGGGATTAGGGCTAGCCTCTCTCTTAGGGTTTATCAAGTTTTTAGAAAGAGGTAAGTTCCATCTTCATAAATTCATAATAAATTCATTTCAAGTCCTTTTTCCTTCAAACAAATTCCAATAGGCTCTAAATATTGTGCTTTTGCTGTTGGAAATAATTTTTGACAGGAAAGGAACAATTTGGAAGAGTTTTGGTGGGTTGAGAAATCCTCCTCTTTGAAGCTTTTTGGGAGTTTGAACACCTATAGGTATAATCCCCTCTAATTCATTTTAAATTCTGTAAAAATCATTTCTAGGTTACCCTAACCCTATCCTAACTATAGGAATAGCGTTTCCTAGAATTTCGTGTCGTTTCGTATCCGTTCTGGACACGTATCAGTGCACATTGCTTAGTGTTTGGTGAAATGCCCCAATGGGCATTTCGTGTGAGTTTTTGGAATCCTTTTGAATAGGAAGCTAGCCCTAGGTGTCGTCTAGGGATTCCCAGTGTCTTGTGATGGTTTTTGTGTCGTGTTGAGTCATGGGGAACACGGGACACGGGAGTGCGGGTGCGAGCACGCGGGCACAGAGCGTGTCCTGCTGCTCGGGGGCCATTGCGCACTCGATCCTCCACGTGGACACGTGATTTTTGGCCTGAGGTTAGAGGCACTGACTGACACGAGGCTCGCAAAGTTTCACGAGTCCTCGTGTCGTGTCGGACACGTTATTTCGTGTGCACTGGACAGCTCTGTGTGCGTGTGTGTTCTGTGACTTGTGAACTGTTGTTAATCAATTTCAAATGTTTTTAAATTATGTTTTAATGATTATTAGATCCTAAATGTGTTATATAATCTCTGTTAAATTAATTTACATGTTAATTTAGGCTTTAAAGTGAAATGTGATTCGAATATGGGTTGGCTCATGGGATTTCTCTGATACATGTTGATACTGTTCTGAAACTGTGTTTTCCCAAACAGTTTTATTCCCCTTTTATGTTATTTTTTTCACTGTTAATGATCTCCCCAAGTTGTATTTCATATTGGCTAAGTTAATTCAATTATTGTAGGCTTTTGGAAGGTGTAGAATGGGATTTTGTATTCATGTTGAATGGTTCCTGTTTTGTGTGAACTACATTTGTATTGACAAAACCTGAGAATAGGTTGTTGGCTAATGGGTGGTTTCAATATGTGTGTACCTGAATTGATTGCCTTTCATTTTCGAAATAGGAGTTTGATAACCTGAGTTTACCTGTCTGAAACTGGTTCCCCTTCATTTATTCAAATTTTGTCAACTGTTAAATTCCTGAATAGATAAAACCTGTGTTGGGTTGTTTTGATAACTAAGTTTTATTCCTAGTTCCTTCGAAAACCTGTGAGTTAAGTTTCAAAACTGAGAATGAAATGAGAAGGGATCCTTGGTTCACTACTAACTGTCCATGCCTAATTAATTTGAGATGTGGACTGATATAGGATGCACTGCTTCCCTGGTTTAGATTGAACTGAAATGAACTAGTGTTCATGAGTTTACTTACATTAATTTCAATATTCTTCTATTGACTGTTATGTTTCACATGAATTGTTTTCCTTTCTTTATATGTACTGCAACTGAAATTCATGCTTATTTGTATACTGTTTCTAAACTGAGTTTTGGTTTTAAAACCTACAATGGAATGAATACAAACCTGAGAATGATATGGATTTGTGTTCCCAGTTTTTTTTCAAAAACCTGGGAATGGGTTCTCTTGAACTGTTATTGCTGCAAACTGATTTCTCCTCATTTTGAAATGTGGTTTTACAACCTGAGATTAAAGGCTAATCAAATGTTTAATGGATTGGACTAATTTGAGTAAACTGAGAATGGCTTTTAATATATGTTGCCACTGTTAACTGATTTCTGGTTTTGGGGTTTGTTGATTTGTTGAGTTCAATCACTGATATTTAAATGAGGGGACTGAACTGGGTTATGTTTAAATTGTTTGAACTGTTGGGAGTTAGCAAACCTGAGATGATTTCCTTCTTTTATATAAACTGTACACTGTCATGTATTCAATAGCTCACACCCCCTGCCTACACAGTCACAAACACATACATTATTCCCTCTCTCTTAACCTATGTATATCTATATGTGGTTGAGACACACATATATATATATATATATATATATAATTATATATATATATATATATATATATATATATATATATATATATATAATATATGGAAGCGGATCAAAAGCCCCCCTTAGAAAGCCCTCCAAAAACCCTCCTCACTCTAATCCGTAATTTAATGTTAATATTAATGTTAATGTTAATATTAATGTTAATATTAACATTAAATACTAAAATTAACATTAATATTAACATTAAAATTAATATTAACATTAAAATTAACATTAACATTAATATTAACATTAACAATAACATTAATATAAAAAAAATTTAAAAAAATTAATATTAATTTAACATTAATATTAACATTAATATTAACATTAACATTAATATTAACATTAATATTAACATTAATATTACGAATTAGAGTGAGGGGGGTTTTTGGGGGGCTTTCTAAGGGGGCTTTTGATCCGCTCCCTATATATATATATGTTCCTATAGATAATATATGTGTGTAATGTGTATATAAGATATAATGTGCTATTGTTATGATACAATGTATGGGTATATAGGATATATTGTATATCAAATATGTTATGATATATGGGTAAGAGGGTATAGAGGCTATGGGTATACTCTAATTTGATTATTACCTATGTACCAATGTGTATAGGCATGGCTTGACATGGTGTAGTCTAGTTAGGTCATAATATAACCTAGAATAGTTTGGTATTGCCTAGATTAGTCTAGAAAGCCTAGAATAGTCTTGCTAGACATAGTTTAGACTAGTTTGACCTAGATTAGACTTGGTTGACCTAGTTTGACTTCTAGGGTTGACCAGAGTTGACCAAAGTTGACTTTGGTCTAGATTGACCTGGTTTCATGTAGAATGCATTAAATTGCATTGTATTATCATTCTGGACTTGTTGTGACTCGTACTGTTCTAAATAGGAGCCAGACACCACTCCTCGACAGTACTTTCATCTCGGACTTTCAGATAGCAGGCGAGTACATTCTCTGATCTTTTCGTACCTGTCTGGATATATTCATGCTCTAGATTACTCTACATGATGCTGACACGTATCTTCACGGATTAGTACTATATAGATCCCTTCCTGAGATGTTATCCCTCTACGGGTGCATCGGGTATTTCATGTTCATGTACTTTATCATGTGCATCAGGTACTCCTTGTACTCGTACTACTTCATATTTTTTACAGTTCTCATGTGCTTTCACGTGCCTCATGTACTACTCATTACATGAGTTCACGTATCTTAGCTGTATTCATGTGCTTATGACATAACTTGAACGGATCCTTGTGTATTGATTGGGGCGGGGTGAGTAGAATTGGTTATGTGAACCTATCCCAAGTAGTTTTATAAATGTGCCCCCTTATTTGTATTCATGTGCCCCTAAGCCGTTTACATAACCATATTGTACTCTAAATCACGTAGTCACTTACAGTCTTTACTATCATGTATCTATTTCCAGTTACAAAATCTCCTATTTTACTTGTACTTCCATTCAGCATTTCCTGTATTTTACTCTATTGCAATGATTTATACTCCTAACCTGATATGAACTGTTGAGAGATATGTGCTCGTTCCCGTCCAGACTGGACCTGTTGAAATATTATAGAGGACGAGGCTGAGGCATTCTGCCCTACTTACTACGGTGCCACACTAGATGAGTGCCCAGATTTGGACCAGCAGCAGGATCCATTAGCTGTAGACGACACTCCATTAGTATAGGATTGTCTTACTATTTTGGATTATTGTTCTAGACTTTAAGATTTTTTGAGATATATTTATTTTAGACACTTAGTTCTGGATTGTATCTCTGTGATTCTCTGTTCTGGATATTGTTATCTTTCTTTATCTATCTATCTTACCTGTTCTACCTTAGCTGGGTTGAGTTATATTTCTGTTATGTCACCCCCATTCGGGGAGTATAACTGTTATTACCTTCAATTGTTAGATGTTGTGACCTAGGACAGCGTTCTACCACCGACACTGCGGTGTAGGCTGGACGTACCCACGTCTCGTGCCCTTACTCTAGGGTGCGGGTCGTGACAGATAATAAACCATTCTTCCAACAATATTAGAGAGATAGATAGAGTTCTACAAGAGGGAATAATAAGAACGAGAGAGGAAAGGAGGGGAGAGAGGAGCAGAGGGTTTTCTTACTGGAGGTAATAGGCAGGGAGGCACGATTTCGACAAAGCGGAGACCGGTCACCAAGGAGAGGGATAGAAGTAGAGTCAGGGTCGACCGATGCTATTCCTGCTCTGCGGAGGCAGAACCACGATACTGTGACTCGAACGTTGGACCAGAGGAGGGTCAACACCGAGCTATGTGGACCGTTGTCTCGGCTCCGGAACAGGTGGTTATGGGGAATAGAGGCGGCACTAGGAGGCTCTACG
>JANAVB010014720.1:0-25950 GCA_029216955.1 Iris pallida
TCTGTCTTATTAGATTTCCAGTGGATTTAATAAAGATCTCATATAGAAAATCACGTCCATATTACCTCTGAATTTTCTATCTCAGTATCATATTTTCTATTCTATGAAAATGATATCTAGTCTTTTGATTTCCGAGTCCAAAGATCATGGAAAATAGAGTTCAAAGATATCTTTATATCTGAATTCTGTTTTCTCTAATCAGTATTAAACTAAAATTATCTTTGGTTTAATATCATCTGATAGAATTACAAAGTTCATTTGTATATCCTATTCTATTGAAATATGTCATGTATTATTTACCTCTGAACATGTTTTCTACAAAAATATCATCCACAAAATTGAAATCAAGTCAAGATATTCATTCCTTCAGTCAAGATCAAAAATATTGATTACAAGTGAATCTCAAAATTCAAGACATGAAAAATGTAAAAGATCTATTTAGGAGGAGTAATTATCTCCTGAATACGAACAATTACATCATTCATCTTCTCTTCATGAGCTTTTTGAATTCGCTCTGCTGCTACGACTGCAACTATTTGTTGGTCAAAATTAATAATGACAGAACTGCGGCGATTAGTTTCTGCTATTTGCTCAGCCTGCATCTGTTCCCGCTCTTGCTGTAGGAGTTGATAGCGAGTGGCTTCATCTATACGAGCAACCATAATACCATATTGCTCTTTTTCTATAGACGCAATGCGCTCCTGAAGACGAGCTAATTCTTCTTTTAATTTCTTGAGTTCTTCAGCTCCATACGTTTCTTCTGCTTCTAGACGCTCTATCTTCTGACGAGTGGTTATTATTTCTTCATCCTTTGCCATTAACTTTTCAGATGACAGAGCGATGAATTCTTTCAGAGCAGCATGCTGAGTTTGAGCTTCATGTTCTAGTTGAGCAATCTCAGCTGTAGTCAAAGATTTAATATCTTCTTTCTTTATCTCCCAGTATTTATGGATGGTTGCTTCTAAATCATCTAAGAGATGCTCAAAGAAGGTACACTGGTTCTCATAACCAGCCTGTCTCAAAGCTAAAAGCGGGAAATTAATCGCCGCTCGAAGATTCGAAAAAGACATGGTTTCATCCTTCATAAGTCGGCTAGAGAATGTATCCAGAAATGAATAGATGATCTCTGAATACATTCCATAACCCTTGCTATCCCTGTTTCAAAACCGGAAGTCACTGCCATTGTAAAGAAAGGAGCTAGAGTAGACTCTATTCTGGGAACAGAGGTAGGTACTTTTGGAGAACTGGGCAAACGTGAGATTCCTTCACCCACATCAGTCTGAACAAGTGGGGCCTGAGTCGAGCTCATTGCTGGTGCAGTTCCTACAACTTTTTGAGTCAAAGAAACTTGATCAAAATTAAAAGACAATAAAGCAAAGAAAAGACAAAACTCTGCTGAATAAAATTTTTTACCTGAAGCTGGCTCATATTCTGTTTCTTTGGGATCATTCAGCCCGGCCCGTAGTCTATTTAGAGTGCCTTCTGACACTGGATTTATTTCACTATTGCCCGCCCCAGAGGTGCTCGGAACATGAACTTCTACTTCTAGAAGGCGTTCCGGCTCTGGAGTCAACCCCGAATGCTGACCAGCTGTCTTCAGTTCGTCAATATGAGTTTCAGTCGGTGACTCGTCTTCAATCTCCATGTCCTCATCTTCAAAGGAACGAGACGAAGGTTCATAGTCAACCTGTTCTTCGTCACTCTTATGGCTCTCCAAAACTTCAGCAAGTGGTTCGAGAGTAGTTGCTTCCTTTACTGATTCTCTCGAAATCAGTAAGTCATCAGCTGTTTTAGTCTGAATCTCGGCCTCTACCGCAGGTTGACTAGTCACCTGTGTATCATCGGCCGTTGGCGGAATCAACTCCATATCAGCAGGTATAGATGGTTCAGCATGTTCATCCATATCCTCTGCATCAGGCTCTGTCTTAACAGAAGAAGCAAAGGCAGCCAATCGTGCAGCACGATTGGTGGGACTTTCTGCATCGAGACAAATGACAGATTTAGTCTTTGAAACTATCACTTTCCTTCCTATTCTTTTCGTTAATGGAATAGTAGGATTGTAGAAGCATAGAAAATATCAGAATAATGGTCCATGCGGCTCCGGGTAAGAAGCCCATGCGGCTCATACAGGAGCTGCCTTATACGGTTCTAAGAAGACTCTCAGTCTCATGCGGCTCGGGAGTGTATGCGGTTCAGCAGGAATATGCAGCTCGATCGTCGTCACGTGTCCCTTTGTGATCCTTCTCTACAGCTGGCCATTTGAGTAGTGGCCTCATTTAATGCTCTGACACGACTCGACGACCGTGACGGCTCTGGCATAAAGTGTCATAATGGTTCTGCCATAATGACAGACTCTTCGGGAAAAGAAGAAAATCTCTGACCCAATCCGTCAGAAGTCCCATATTGCCACGTGGCAAGTCTCATGCGGCTTAAATGGAGAACAGCTTCATGCGGCTCACTGAGAAGTCACCCTATATGACCAGCAGAAATCAGTCATATACGGCCCACCGAGAGCCCAGTCCCTGCGGCTCAATATAACGCTAGCTTATGCGGCTCGCAGAGACTATGCATATGCGGCTCATTGAGAGTTCATCCCCTATAGCTCAATAAAGCGCTGTCCTATGCGGCTCACGAAGATTATCCCCCCTGCGGTTCAAGTGTTGCCTATCCTATGCGGCTCTGGCAGGACCCACAATTAAAATACGTGGCATCGGATCAATCAAGGATTTAACCGAATCCCAACAAGTATATTTGACATCATCATCATAATTACTGAGATCAGGGCATATCATTTATCATCAAGCCAATGGGACACGTGGCGAGCAATCGGACATTAGTATAATCAATCATGAAGATTTAAAGCAGTTAACATTAACTGCTTACAAGATTCGGTGCTATCCGCATTAATGGCCTAGATTCATTGTAATCAGGATCAAGGGTTCAGATAGATTGAAAGAGCGTCGACATTCCGAACAAATGATCATTAGCAAACCCTAATGATCACACCCCACTCTTATAAATAGCCAGCATCATTTCTTTGCAAAGCACCCCCGGCAACAAAAGAATAAAAAAAGAGAGAGAGACAGATATACAGAGAGAGCTCCCCCCTTTTTGATAATTACAGAGAGAGAGAGAGAAGCCAGGAGAGCAACACGAGGAGAGCAAGAAGAGCATTTTTTCGTCAAACGCCAAGCAGATCTTCCACGAGCCAAGGCTGCATACCGATCGTCCAAGGAGTAAGGCAGAGCGGCCGTCGCTTTCCCGAGCCTCTATCGTCACCCCCCAGAATCAAAAATAAACAATTGTACTTAGACTGCTGTACCTAGGTGTTCGTCCCTAGGCTTTCTTTGTACAAGCGAGTTTGTAACGTGAAGTAAAAGTCCGATCCTCCGATAATTGTTCTGTTCTTTTATATTTTATGGCAGACAAGGATAATCATCTTTGGAGTCACTACCTGCTTCATCAGCATCTCTGATTCGTCGGCTCGAAACAGGAGAAGTTCTCGGGATAGTAACCCCTCCCCGACTACGAGCTTCTGCTCGAGTAAATCTTTTTGGAGCAGGCCCAGAAGCACCCTTGCCCTGTTTTCTCTTTGGTGTACTTTCAGCAGATATACTCTCCTCAGCACTTCCAATTGGTACATGTAATGGCTGATGAAGTTCATCAAAGAAGAGATTCTCCAAGACTTCTTTATAAACTTCATCAGTAGCAAGAGGATCTTCTCGGTCATGACAATCTCTTGGCAGGGCTGATTTGGTTGATCTCTTATCAATATGGATGAAGCTTTTTCCGGAGATGCTGAATCTCTCATCAAAGGTATTCGCTGATACATAGAATTTGGCATAAGACGCCAACATTCTAGCTCCTCTCCGATAGGTAACCGAATCTGGCATTGAAAAGGTAGCACCAGTACCTTTAGCAATATAATATATCCAGGCCCTGGCGCCATCGATTAATCCGCCCTGATGGCTAAAGCAGGTTGTTGCATTCCCTACATGCAACTGATCATAGACAAATTGCCGAGCAAACCTACTCGGAAGATATGGCTCCAATAGGTGATATAGTCACGGTGACAGATCAAGTGGGATGGCCTGATCATCTTCAGCCATTCATGCTGAATATCATCCAATTCATTGGCACCCGTGCCATCAATCAAATTCCCAGACATGGTCTCATAACCAACAGCCGGAGGAACACAGGCGAAACTCCATAGCTCTCCCCTGTTTAATATAGTCCTGCAGTCTGTCAGAGTGTCATATCTCCACTTTGGAGTGTGACGATATATTTCCAAAAAGGTGTCATCTGGTCCAGCCATTCCAACATTCATAAGAGATTCAAAAATGGAGGAGCAGCCACCCATACAAATATGTAAAGGGCATTTCTACCCGCAGAAAAGTTGTGTCACGACCCGCACCCGGATATACGGGTACGAATACGTAGACGACGCCCAGCCTACGCCGCAGTGTCGACGGTAGAACGTTGTCTAGTACCCAATAAATATACACTACATCTAAAAGGCCTATAACTATAAATATACTCTAGTCACATCACAACAGCTAGGGATGATAAGACAAGAAAGATAACCAAGCACAAGAACAACTAGAAACTACTAGAAGAAATCATAAGACAGGAAATAAAGAAGGAAAACAAGACAAACTAAGGATAACTACCAGGCAACTCACATAGAAGAATAGTGAGATTCACCTCAGCTAGCAACATCATGAAGCGCACTAATGGTATAACAACTCCTAAAATACTATCAACGGTATCCTGTCAGAAAAATGAGCAAGTACAAACACTAACAGCAGTTCCATGTGAATTGACAAATACTATAAGAGACAGTATAATGAAATACAAGACAAAGATATAGGCGACTTGGGAACCATTCAAAAGCCGAGTTACAACCCTTAAACCAAACAAGGACCGGGGTTGTAACCCTTCTTCCGGACAGGACCTAGTCCCATCATCATGGTACAGTATAAAAGACAGGTAGAGCATATGAGAAATGAGTCATAACATGGTGAAAGTACAGTAAGTAAAGGTGAACTGGAATGTAAGATATGACAACAAATAAATAAAAAGTGATTTGAATTATTAGGGCAAAATGTGATCGGCTGGGAAAACAAGGGAACGGTTATCCACTTGGCTCGACAATCACACGGAACCTCTGACGAGGGCCTCCGAAGAGGGTCATGCCGGCCAACCTGGATAACCGGAAGGGGGTATCTGCTACACCCTACGTGAGGTGAGGGTGGCGCCAGCAAAACACGGAAATATCATCACGGAGGCTTGATTCTATAGTATAAGCTATGCGATCTAGGTCAGACTCAGTCCACTAAGTCAAACTAGGCCACACTGAGTCACACTAGGTCACAGAAAGTCAAACCAAGTCAAACTAGGCTAATGTTGACTAACAGTTGACTTTTGGTCAACTGGTAAACTCTGGTCAACCAAGGTCAAACTAGTCTATCCTAGGTCAAATGTTGACTCTACTTCGACGTTTAGTCAAAGTAGTCAACCATGGTCAGACAGGGTCAAGGCTAGTCTCTATAAACATCTACAGGGTCAACTCATTCGATTTCAGTGATTGTGCAATCACCGGAATCGACGGAACTCAAAATACCACAAAAGGAGAAGGATTATAATAATAGGGTGAAAACCTACAGATGTTGTCGGATGATGAAACTAACATCACCAACGTGTCCAGAATGGTCAAATCAGCTAGGATAGCCTGTCCAAAAGTCCAATTTGGACACAAGGGCAAAACGGTAATTTTGGACCAAAATGATGTCCGCCGTTGGACACACTTTGCACCGAAAAACATGCCGAAATAAAAGTGCACAAAACCTAACAAATTATATGTCCACGAATCCAGAATGACAATACGAACCCAACGGTATATCCAGAATTGGATTCCGTTGACCCGATCTCAAATTGGTCCGTTGACCAGGATATTGGAAACTAATTTGCACGAAAAAGCGTGTCGGAGCTGATGTCCTCAAAACTCAGCAAATTATATGTTAACGAGTCCAGAATGACGATACGAACTCAACGGTATATCCAGAATTGGATTCCGATGAGCCGAACTCAAAATGACACGTTAAACCGGATATTGGTATCCGACTTGCACCGAAATGCGTGCCGGAACCAATGTCCACTAAAACCTAGCAAATTATATGTCAACGAGTCCAGAATGACGATACGAACTCAACGGTATATCCGGAGTTGGATTCCGACGAGCCGAACTCAAAATGACCCATTGACCCAGAAAGTGGGACCCGCTTTGCACCGAAATGCGTGCCAGGGCCCACGTTCTCCAAATCAAGCAAACTTTATATGAAAACATGCCAGAACGACGCCACGAGTCTACTGGTGGTGTCAGAAATTGAATCCGGAGTCCCGGGTTCAAAAATAGAATTTTACAAGTGCAACACTAAGAATTCGAACGGCCAACATTGGCGTCGAATTTGACCGACCTTACAAGCTCAAACTAAAATAAAATCTAAAAGGGGCAGGAAGAGGGTTATACCAGCTGTGCACCGGAACTAGTGGCACGCAAAACGGAGCTGCGACGACGAAGATACGAAACCGCGAAGTTGGCGTCGCAAAACTGTCCAAAAATAGTTCAATTAAAACGTCAACTTGGTGGGTTCGTATCTTCGTCGTCGCAGCTCCGTTTTGCGCACCACTAGTTCCGGTGCACAGCTGGTATAACCCTCTTCCTGCCCCCTTTAGATTTCATTTCAGTTTGAGCTTGTTAGGTCGGTCAAATTCGACGCCAAAGTTGGCCGTTCGAATTCTTAGTGTTGCACTTGTAAAATTCTATTTTTGAACCCGGGACTCCGGATTCAATTTCTGACACCACCAGTAGACTCGTGGCGTCGTTCTGGCATGTTTTCATATAAAGTTTGCTTGATTTGGAGAACGTGGGCCCTGGCACGCATTTCGGTGCAAAGCGGGTCCCACTTTCTGGGTCAACGGGTCATTTTGAGTTCGGCTCGTCGGAATCCAACTCCGGATATACCGTTGAGTTCGTATCGTCATTCTGGACTCGTTGACATATAATTTGCTAGGTTTTAGTGGACATTGGTTCCGACACGCATTTCGGTGCAAGTCGGATACCAATATCCGGGTCAACGTGTCATTTTGAGTTCGGCTCATCGGAATCCAATTCTGGATATACCTTGAGTTCGTATCGTCATTCTGGACTCGTTGACATATAATTTGCTGAGTTTTGAGGACATTAGCTCCGACACGCTTTTCCGTGCAAATCGGTTTCCAATGTCCTGGTCAACGGACCAATTTGAGATCGGGTCAACGGAATCCAATTCTGGATATACCGTTGGGTTCGTATTGTCATTCTGGATTCGTGGACATATAATTTGTTAGGTTTTGTGCACTTTTATTTTGGCATATTTTTCGGTACAAAGTGTGTCCAACGGCGGACATCATTTTGGTCCGAAATTACCGTTTTCTCCTTGTGTTCAAATTGGACTTTTGGACAGGCTATCCTAGCTGATTTGACCATTCTGGACACGTTGGTGATGTTAGTTTCATCATCCGACAACATCTGTAGGTTTTCACCCTATTATTATAATCCTTCTCCTTTTGTGGTATTTTGAGTTTCGTCGATTCCGGTGATTGCACAATCACTGAAATCGAATGAGTTGACCATGTAGATGTTTATAGAGACTAGCCTTGACCCTGTCTGACCATGGTTGACTGCTTTGACTAAACGTCGAAGTAGAGTCAACATTTGACCTAGGATAGACTAGTTTGACCTTGGTTGACCAGAGTTTACCAGTTGACCAAAAGTCAACTGTTAGTCAACATTAGCCTAGTTTGACTTGGTTTGACTTCCTGTGACCTAGTGTGACTCAGTGTGGCCTAGTTTGACTTAGTGGACTGAGTCTGACCTAGATCGCGTAGCTTATACTATAGAATCAAGCCTCCGTGATGATATTTCCGTGTTTTGCTGGCGCCACCCTCACCTCACGTAGGGTGTAGCAGATACCCCCTTCCGGTTATCCAGGTTGGCCGGCATGACCCTCTTCGGAGGCCCTCGTCAGAGGTTCCGTGTGATTGTCGAGCCAAGTGGATAACCGTTCCCTTGTTTTCCCAGCCGATCACATTTTGCCCTAATAATTCAAATCACTTTTTATTTATTTGTTGTCATATCTTACATTCCAGTTCACCTTTACTTACTGTACTTTCACCATGTTATGACTCATTTCTCATATGCTCTACCTGTCTTTTATACTGTACCATGATGATGGGACTAGGTTCTGTCCGGAAGAAGGGTTACAACCCCGGTCCTTGTTTGGTTTAAGGGTTGTAACTCGGCTTTTGAATGGTTCCCAAGTCGCCTATATCTTTGTCTTGTATTTTATTATACTGTCTCTTATAGTATTTGTCAATTCACATGGAACTGCTGTTAGTGTTTGTACTTGCTCATTTTCCTAACAGGATACCGTTGATAATATTTTAGGAGTTGTTATACCATTAGTGCGCTTTATGATGTTGCTAGCTGAGGTGGATCTCACTATTCTTCTATGTGAGTTGCCTGGTAGTTATCCTTAGTTTGTCTTGTTTTCCTTCTTTATTTCATGTCTTATGATTTCTTCTAGTAGTTTCTAGTTGTTCTTGTGCTTTAGTTATCTTTCTTGTCTTATCATCCCTAGCTGTTGTGATGTGACTAGAGTATATTTATAGTTATAGGCCTTCTAGATGTAGTGTATATTTATTGGGTACTAGACAGCGTTCTACCGTCGATACTGCGGCGTAGGCTGGGCGTCGTCTACGTATTCGTACCCGTATATCCGGGTGCGGGTCGTGACACGTTTTTAGTGGTAGCCCATGCGGTGGTGGTGTTGGAGTGGAGGGGATGGTGATGATGGAGATGATGAAGTCGAAGAAGGAGGAGAATGGAGAAGAGGGAGGAGGAAGATGGAGAGGAAGGAGGAGCTCGGGGAGGAGCTCGGCCCAGCCATGGGGTGGTCGGCCATGGGCTCGGCATGGTGGTGGTGGTGTTGAGAGAAAGAGAGAGAAGAAATTTGTGTGTGTGTGTGTGTCTTAATATAAAGGGGGAGAGAGAGAGTGAATGAGAGATATTATGTGGGAAAGAGAGAGAAAGAGAAGTAGAGAGAGGGGACTGCTCGTACAGCAAGGGGGGAGTGTTGAGTGTGATGGGTGAGAGAGAGAGAGAGAGAGAGAGAGAGATTTAGATATATATATATATATATATATATATATATATATATATATATATATAATATGTGTATATATTATATAAAGAATAGAGAGAAGTAGATATTAATGAGGGGGAGAGAGAAAGTGAGAGTAGAGAGAGATATGGGGTGTTCGGCTGACATGGGGAGAGGGGGTGTGTGTGGGAGTTATTTTAGGAAGAGAGTTATATATATATATGTATGTATATATTATATGTGTATATATATACAATGAGAGGATTAGATATTTATACATAAAAAGAGATATTTTTGAGTAAGAGAAAAATAGAAAAATATCAGTGGGATGTATGGCCAGTCATGGCAGGGTCCACGCCAAACTGGGTCGGACATTGGACCAAGTTTGGACAAAGTCGAAGCCAAGATTTAATTAAAATAATAATTTTAAACTATTTAAAATCTTGAACGAAATTGGAGCACAAGAAAAATTAATTCGATGGCGTGCAAGTGGCACGTGCACAGTAGGCTCAAAACAGGCCTGGGCCATATATTGGGTCGACTGGATTGGACCGATGTCGGGCCCGAAAATTAAGTTGGAAGTTAAATCACAATTTACGGTAAATATTAATTTGGTCTAAATTGACCCGAAGTTGCGCGAATCAAATGGAGCACAAGGGAACAAGTTCGAGTGGGACACGAAATATCAATATGAAGATAATCTCGTCTACTACAAACTCCAAGAAGGAAGTTTCCAGAGACTGGCATCCCTGATGCTCTAGAATTCCAAGTCACGGTAAAGAGCATTAAATCAAAATTAATCAATTCGAAATTAATTATATAGAAATGAATTATTGAAAATAATTCATTAGAAAATTTGAAAAATAATTCGGGAAATTCAGGGGGCTTACATCCTACCCACCTTATAGAAATTTCGTCCTCGAAATTAAGGTTGTAGTAGGGGTAAAACAAGATAGAAAGTTTTTAGGCAAAAACTTAGGCACGATCATAGAATGACAAGTTTGCACGATTAAGATAATCAATTCACAATTATTCAGGCACGATGAAAAATTTCCGCACGATAGAATCAAAATAGGAACAGAATCATATAGGCACGATTATAGATAAGTTAAGTCATTGGAACACGATTTTAGAGACGATTAAGAGAATCGAAGATATACATGAAGTTCAAGTAAAAACTAACCATGACCAAAACAAGGTTTGGCATGGTTGAGATAAAATTTCAGACACAAACAAAAATCGAAATCAAGGTCTTATAGGCCCGATCAAGATTAAGGAGTATGATTACTAAAATCATGAAATACGATCCAAGTTCGAACGTGATTAAAATCGGAAATAGTCTAAGTTCACTTGGCCCGATTTGAGGGTTAAGATTATCAAGATCATGAAAATCAAAGTTGGATAGTCATGATCTAAAACAAGGCTGAGAGAAGCAAATGGACAAAAATTTTGAGTATAGCACGATTGAGAGATAGATTTGATAAAAATCAGATTATAGGTCACATAAGCACGATCAAGATCCAAGTTCAGTTGTGAATGACGAATAAATCATGAATTTAAAATCAAGGTCTTAAAAGCACAATTTAGAAGCAAGATGATACGCATATTTATGATCGTTAAAATTACGATCAAGGAACTCCAAGTTGCCTTAGTCACGCTAGATCATCTAGGCATGATTAAGCACAATGAGTTCAGATATAATCCGAAAATTAAATCAGGGTCGAAAAGGGTATAGGCACGAGTGTTCAAAATCCAAACATGATCAGAATCAAAAGGCAATGCACGAGGGTTAATAGCATTGAAATCCAACCACGATAAAGAAATTTGTCTCAACACGATCTAAGTTGATCAACCTTTGAGTAAATCAGAATTTGGGCCAGATGGAGAATAAGATCAACGAAGGCTGGGCACGAGAATCCAAGGATGAAAATCCAAGTCACAAAGGAATTTGAAGTCATCTAGAATCTAGTCAGCAACCAAGACTCTTTGGCACGATAAACAAGACGACCAAAATTGATTGGTCATGGACAGAAGGAAATCAAAATCTTAATAGTATCGAAATTTAAGAAACAATTTAGATATGAAAATTTCAAAAAATTTCAAAGTTTTCAAGTGTAGATGACAGTTGTAGATATGAGATAGGTGATTGGTGTAATCAAGACATAGCTAAACAATACGAAGGAAATAATGGTAAGATGAGAAAATCATCATGCGATGAGAGAGAAATAATGATAAACAAGAAATAATGGTAGGAATTATCTTGCTCAATTGGTAAAAGAAGTGAATCAACTTAAGATATGACCTGAAAATCATACACGTCTATCCAAAACCATGTTGCCAAAATTTACGCCACGTCAGTAAACATAGCTGCAATAAACGATAGAGTCCATAACTAAGGTATACACCCTATAATCATGTCATCTAGATTCCTTACTACGCCAACCGGTATGGCTGCAAGAGAATCTAAATTCCATAACAAGGATAGTATATCCAAAATCAGGCTCCATGTCCCTGTCAGGCTAGCTAATATGACTGCGATAAATTCCAACTCCATAAGTAAAGTAGACATTTATCGTTCCCATCGTCTCCATCAAATATGTTTATCAGGATATCTTAACTTAATCCTTAAAAACTTATCTTCAAACAAAATCAAAATCGAAGTCAACAACGAAACATCAAGATTCAAAATTTTCAACAACGGATCAAGGATAAGTATATGGAAACTAGCGGAAACAGATCCCGAGGTAGAGTTTAGAAGAAAATTCTCAGGAGATGTCTAAAGGTACTATCTAGGTCAAGATAAAAGGAAATCATTGGAATATAATCTAAACAATCCCAACCTGATATGAGACTGGTAAATCATATTCTCGTCTCAACCTAGAAGATATATAAGTTCAACTTATACCTTCCCTCTGGGGTCCACAAACTCATTCCAAGAAAGAATGAAGTTGATAACGGACAGACGTTTCAGAAATCAGGACGGACAGAACAAATGGAAAAAGTTTCGAAAAGTTCGAAATAAGATTCCCAGGGGTCATCCCTGGAATCTACCAAGAGTTCCTAATATGTGACTGAGTACCAAATTCCTAAAATATTCCATGACTCAACCTTAATCCTAGGGCAGGCTCGCAGTAGTACAGAAAAGCTCAAGTACTACCACGACTTCGCATTAATTGCAAAGACTGACCTGCATGGGCCACCACTAAAAACGTGTCACGACCCGCACCCGGATATACGGGTACGAATACGTAGACGACGCCCAGCCTACGCCGCAGTATCGGCGGTAGAACGCTGTCTAGTACCCAATAAATATACACTACATCTAGAAGGCCTATAACTATAAATATACTCTAGTCACATCACAACAGCTAGGGATGATAAGACAAGAAAGATAACTAAAGCACAAGAACAACTAGAAACTACTAGAAGAAATCATAAGACAGGAAATAAAGAAGGAAAACAAGACAAACTAAGGATAACTACCAGGCAACTCACATAGAAGAATAGTGAGATCCACCTCAGCTAGCAACATCATGAAGCACATTAATGGTATAACAACTCCTAAAATATTATCAACGGTATCCTGTCAGGAAAATGAGCAAGTACAAACACTAACAGCAGTTCCATGTGAATTGACAAATACTATAAGAGACAGTATAATAAAATACAAGATAAAGATATAGGCGACTTGGGAACCATTCAAAAGCCGAGTTACAACCCTTAAACCAAACAAGGACCGGGGTTGTAACCCTTCTTCCGGACAGAACCTAGTCCCATCATCGTGGTACAGTATAAAAGACAGGTAGAGCATATAAAAAATGAGTCATAACATGGTGAAAGTACAGTAAGTAAAGGTGAACTGGAATGTAAGATATGACAACAAATAAATAAAAAGTGATTTGAATTATTAGGGCGAAATGTGATCGGCTGGGAAAACAAGGGAACGGTTATCCACTTGGCTCGACAATCACACGGAACCTCTGACGAGGGCCTCCGAAGAGGGTCATGCCGGCCAACCTGGATAACCGGAAGGGGGTATCTGCTACACCCTACGTGAGGTGAGGGTGGCGCCAGCAAAACACGGAAATATCATCACGGAGGCTTGATTCTATAGTATAAGCTACGCGATCTAGGTCAGACTCAGTCCACTAAGTCAAACTAGGCCACACTGAGTCACACTAGGTCACAGGAAGTCAAACCAAGTCAAACTAGGCTAATGTTGACTAACAGTTGACTTTTGGTCAACTGGTAAACTCTGGTCAACCAAGGTCAAACTAGTCTATCCTAGGTCAAATGTTGACTCTACTTCGACGTTTAGTCAAAGCAGTCAACCATGGTCAGACAGGGTCAAGGCTAGTCTCTATAAACATCTACAGGGTTAACTCATTCAATTTCTGTGATTGTGCAATCACCGGAATCGACGGAACTCAAAATACCACAAAAGGAGAAGGATTATAATAATAGGGTGAAAACCTACAGATGTTGTCGGATGATGAAACGAACATCACCAACGTGTCCAGAATGGTCAAATCAGCTAGGATAGCCTGTCCAAAAGTTCAATTTGGACACAAGAGTAAAACGGTAATTTCGGGCCAAAATGATGTCCGCCGTTGGACACACTTTGCACCGAAAACATGCCGAAATAAAAGTGCACAAAACCTAACAAATTATATGTCCACGAATCCAGAATGACAATACGAACCCAACGGTATATCCAGAATTGGATTCCGTTGACCCGATCTCAAATTGGTTCGTTGACCAGGACATTGGAAACCGATTTGCACGGAAAAGCGTGTCGGAGCTAATGTCCTCAAAACTCAGCAAATTATATGTCAACAAGTCCAGAATGACGATACGAACTCAACGGTATATCCAGAATTGGATTCCGATGAGCCGAACTCAAAATGACACGTTGACCCGGATATTGATATCCGACTTGCACCGAAATGCGTGCCGGAACCAATGTCCACTAAAACCTAGCAAATTATATGTCAACGAGTCCAGAATGACGATACGAACTCAACGGTACATCCGGAGTTGGATTCCGATGAGCCGAACTCAAATGACCCGTTGACCCAGAAAGTGGGACCCGCTTTGCACCGAAATGCGTGCCAGGGCCCACGTTCTCCAAATCAAGCAAATTTTATATGAAAACATGCCAGAACGACGCCACGAGTCTACTGGTGGTGTCATAAATTGAATCCGGAGTCCCGGGTTCAAAAATAGAATTTTACAAGTGCAACACTAAGAATTCGAACGGCCAACTTTGGCGTCGAATTTGACAGACCTAACAAGCTCAAACTGAAATGAAATCTAAAGGGGGCAGGAAGAGGGTTATACCAGCTGTGCACTGGAACTAGTGGTGCGCAAAACGGAGCTGCGACGACGAAGATACGAACCCGCGAAGTTGGCGTCGCGAAACTGTCCAAAAACAGTTCAATTAAAACGTCAACGTGGTGGATTCGTATCTTCGTCGTCGTAGCTCCGTTTTGCGCACCACTAGTTCCGGTGCACAGCTGGTATAACCCTCTTCCTGCCCCCTTTAGATTTCATTTCAGTTTGAGCTTGTTAGGTCGGTCAAATTTGACGCCAAAGTTGGCCGTTCGAATTCTTAGTGTTGCACTTGTAAAATTCTATTTTTGAACCCGGAACTCCTGATTCAAATTCTGACACCACCAGTAGACTCGTGGCGTCGTTCTGGCATGTTGCATATAAAGTTTGCTTGATTTGGAGAACGTGGGCCCTGGCACGCATTTTGGTGCAAAGCTGGTCCCACTTTCTGGGTCAACGGGTCATTTTGAGTTCGGCTCATCGGAATCCAACTCCGGATATACCGTTGAGTTCGTATCGTCATTCTGGACTCGTTGACATATAATTTGCTAGGTTTTAGTGGACATTGGTTCCGGCACGCATTTCGGTGCAAGTCGGATACCAATATCCGGGTCAACGTGTCATTTTGAGTTCGGCTCATCGGAATCTAATTCTGGATATATCGTTGAGTTCGTATCATCATTCTGGACTCGTTGACATATAATTTGCTGAATTTTGAGGACATTAGCTCCGACACGCTTTTCCGTGCAAATCGGTTTCCAATGTCCTGGTCAACGGACCAATTTGAGATCGGGTCAACGGAATCCAATTCTGGATATACCGTTGGGTTCGTATTGTCATTCTGGATTCGTGGACATATAATTTGTTAGGTTTTGTGCACTTTTATTTCGGCATGTTTTTTGGTGTAAAGTGTGTCCAACGACGGACATCATTTTGGTCCGAAATTACTGTTTTGCCCTTGTGTCCAAATTGGACTTTTGGACATGCTATCCTAGCTGATTTGACCATTCTGGACACGTTGGTGATGTTAGTTTCATCATCCGACAACATCTGTAGGTTTTCACCCTATTATTATAATCCTTCTCCTTTTGTGGTATTTTGAGTTTCGTCGATTCCGGTGATTGCACAATCACTGAAATTGAATGAGTTGACTCTGTAGATGTTTATAAAGACTAGCCTTGACCCTGTCTGACCATGGTTGACTGCTTTGACTAAACGTCGAAGTAGAGTCAACATTTGACCTAGGATAGACTAGTTTGACCTTGGTTGACCAGAGTTTACCAGTTGACCAAAAGTCAACTGTTAGTCAACATTAGCCTAGTTTGACTTGGTTTGACTTCCTATGACCTAGTGTGACTCAGTGTGGCCTAGTTTGACTTAGTGGACTGAGTCCGACCTAGATCGCGTAGCTTATACTATAGAATCAAGCCTCCGTGATGATATTTCCGTGTTTTGCTGGCGCCACCCTCACCTCACGTAGGGTGTAGCAGATACCCCCTTCCGGTTATCCAGGTTGGCCGGCATGACCCTCTTCGGAGGCCCTCGTCAGAGGTTCCGTGTGATTGTCGAGCCAAGTGGATAACCGTTCCCTTGTTTTCCCAGCCGATCATATTTCGCCCTAATAATTCAAATCACTTTTTATTTATTTGTTGTCATATCTTACATTCCAGTTCACCTTTACTTACTGTACTTTCACCATGTTATGACTCATTTCTCATATGCTCTACCTGTCTTTTATACTGTACCATGATGATGGGACTAGGTTCTGTCCGAAAGAAGGGTTACAACCCCGGTCCTTGTTTGGTTTAAGGGTTGTAACTCGGCTTTTGAATGGTTCCCAAGTCGCCTATATCTTTGTCTTGTATTTCATTATACTGTCTCTTATAGTATTTATCAATTCACATGGAACTGCTGTTAGTGTTTGTACTTGCTCATTTTCCTGACAGGATACCGTTGATAATATTTTAGGAGTTGTTATACCATTAGTGCGCTTCATGATGTTGCTAGCTGAGGTGGATCTCACTATTCTTCTATGTGAGTTGCCTGGTAGTTATCCTTAGTTTGTCTTGTTTTCCTTCTTTATTTCCTGTCTTATGATTTCTTCTAGTAGTTTCTAGTTGTTCTTGTGCTTTAGTTATCTTTCTTGTCTTATCATCCCTAGCTGTTGTGATGTGACTAGAGTATATTTATAGTTATAGGCCTTCTAGATGTAGTGTATATTTGTTGGGTACTAGACAGCGTTCTACCGCCGATACTGCGGCGTAGGCTGGGCGTCGTCTACGTATTCATACCCGTATATTCGGGTGCGGGTCGTGACACGTTTTTAGTGGTGGCCCATGCGGTGGTGGTGTTGGAGTGGAGGGGATGGTGATGATGGAGATGATGAAGTCGAAGAAGGAGGAGAATGGAGAAGAGGGAGGAGAAAGATGGAGAGGAAGGAGGAGCTCGGCCCAGCCATGGGGTGGTCGGCCATGGGCTCGGCATGGTGGTGGTGGTGTTGAGAGAAAGAGAGAGAAGAAATTTGTGTGTGTGTGTGTGTCTTAATATAAAGGGGAAGAGAGAGAGTGAATAAGAGATATTATGTGGGGAAGAGAGAGAAAGAGAAGTAGAGAGAGAGGGGACTGCTCGTACAGCAAGGGGGGGAGTGTTGAGTGTGATGGTGAGAGAGAGAGGGAGAGAGAGAGAGAGGGAGATTTAGATATTTAGAGAGATATATATATATATATATATATATATATATATATAATATATGTGTATATATTATATAAAGAATAGAGGGAAGTAGATATTAATGAGGGGGAGAGAGAAAGTGAGAGTAGAGAGAGAGATGGGGTGTTCGGCTGACATGGGGAGAGGGGGTGTGTGGGGAGTTATTTTAGGAAGAGAGTTATATATATATATATGTATGTATATATTATATGTGTATATATATACAATGAGAGGATTAGATATTTATACATAAAAGAGATATTTTTGAGTAGGAGAAAAATAGAAAAATATCAGTGGGATGTATGGCCAGTTATGGCAGGGTCAATGCCAAACTGGGTCGGACATTGGACCAAGTTTGGACAAAGTCGAAGCCAAGATTTAATTAAAATAATAATTTTAAACTATTTAAAATCATGAACGAAATTGGAGCACAAGAAAAATTAATTCGATGGCGCGCAAGTGGCACGTGCACAGTAGGCTCAAAACAGGCCAGGGCCATATATTGGGTCGACTGGATTGGACCGATGTCGGGCCCGAAAATTAAGTTGGAAGTTAAATCACAATTTACGGTAAATAATAAATTGGTCTAAATTGACCCGAAGTTGCGCGAATCAAATGGAGCACAAGGGAACAAGTTCGAGTGGGACACGAAATATCAATATAAAGATAATCTCGTCTACTACAAACTCCAAGAAGGAAGTTTCCAGAGACTGGCATCCCTGATGCTCTAGAATTCCAAGTCACGGTAAAGAGCATTAAATCAAAATTAATCAATTCGAAATTAATTATATAGAAATGAATTATTGAAAATAATTCATTAGAAAATTCAAAAAATAATTCGGGAAATTCAGGGGGCTTACAACTTGTGAGCTCCTTCTTCGCCAATTCAAACATTCTGTCTGCATATGCCCTTAAACCGGCATTCAGACGGCATGTCATCGCAGTTAACAAATCCATCTTGTACCCGAAAGTCAGACGGACTGCTGCAAATACAACTCCTCTGGTCATTCTATCTGCGGAAGAGGTGCCAGGTACTACAAATCGTCTCAGCCAGAGGGATAGAAATCCGGCCAAATGACCTTCATCAGATAATTTCTGGCTACCTTGCTTTATATAGATTTCCAATCTATCACCAGCTTTATAGGTGCCTTCATCCTCTTTAACAATGATGTCATCATGGGTGGTTTCCCGGATTAACTTGTCAATTTCAGTTTGACTCAGAGGTTGAAAATGACCAACATACTGTTCAGTCTTCTTCTTCTTCTGAGTTTCTTCAGTACGGCCTTGGAATAAGTAGGCCATCCACTTAGAAGAATAACAGTTTGAATCTCCCTCTGCACCTTTTGACTTATAAAAGGCCTTACATATACCGTAGTGGCACATTAATTCTTCGAAAACATAAAGAATTAATGGATTGGCATCGGAGATCTTATTCATTTCATCAATAAAAGGAATATATTCTTCATATGGCAAATCTCCTGTTGGCAACTGAGAAATGTATGCCATTTCATGGAGGGCGAATCCCATCTCGCCTTTCGGAGTCATGAAAGTGCCGGTATGATAATTGTACCTTTCCGCTAGCGCCAGAAACAAGTCTGGATTCGGCCTAAACCATAAGCCGTACACTTGATGGCATTATATAAGCCTATCACCTTCAACTGTTCCCCATAGTTGTTCAGAATCTATCTCACAAGAACAGTCCATCTGGTATTCTCCGGGTTCACCAGACCAGTAAGTCTCATAGACTGTTTTGGATATACGGCACTCTTCAACTGAATAAATTCATAGCTTAATTGCTACTTGATACCCTCAACTATTACGCTTTTTCAAGTTGATACCCTAAACTTTTTTTGTAACAACTTGATACCCAGATAATTTTTTGGACAATAATGCCCTTACCCAAATTTTAAAACTACCACTCACCCCCCCTCTACTCCAGGCCACCTCCCCCCCCCCCTTCTTCCCTCCGCCCCCCCCCCCCCCCCCGCCCGCCTCGCCTGCACCCTCCCCCTCCGCCGCCCCGCCTGCACCCTCCCCTCCCCCTCCCCCCCCCCCCGCTCCCCCTCCACCCTACGGCAACCCGCACCCCCTCCCCCCTCCCTCCTCGCTGCCCTCCTCTCCTTTCCCGACTCCACCATCGCCAGGAGGGAGGGGGGGAGGTGGTCGCCGGAGAGGGAGGGGGGAGGTGGTCACCGGAATGGGAGGGGGGGGAGGGGGTTGCATGGGAGAGAGAAAGCCAGGGGCATTTTTGGGATTTTTTGTGTTTTAGGTATTAAGTTGAAAAAATAAAATAGTTGAGGGTATCGAGTTGTTGAGTAAAAAAGTTTAGGGTATTAAGTTGAAAAACTGAAATAGTTGAGGGTATCAAAGTGCAATTAAGCCTAAATTCATTTGCAAAAATTGGGACTCTAACTGGCCTCAGAAGTGCAGAGTCCTCAGGAGGGATGGTGGCTGGCAGTAATCCTCGCAAGACTGAGACATGTGGTTCAGTACCACTGCGGAATCTTCCCTGACTGTATCCTATCCATCCAGCTTTTGCTTGACGGAATAGAGTAATATTCCACTCCATTTGCCTTTGATGACTCGCATGGAATAAGCGAGCTATGTTGATGCTTTTGGACAACCCAGTCAAGTACATTGGCTGATTCTCATCACCATCTCTATAATATGAGTATGCCACTTTATCAAGACCTGGCTGGGAGTTTATATCAATAGCATCCCCAAATAGAAACGTCGGCTTTGAGTGGGTAGTACTATCCACACTCTGTAGTGGCAGACCACTTATCAAATTCAGCAGGGTTTCATTCTCCTGGTTTTTCATAAGGGCTATTCTTGTGGAAGGTCCATCAAATTAGGGAAATTTGACATGAGATAGGTCATTCTTATAGTTATTCCCTATACATCCTTCAAACTGTGCTTCCTGGGCCAGAATATCCACTGTAAAAGGAGAATAAGAAGTTAAAAATCTTCAACACAAAGGGATGACAAGTTCAAAAGGTCAACATACGCTCAGTTTACCCTAACGTATGACAGATTCAGAGATCACTTCATACGCTTAGTTTACCCTAAGCGTATGACAGATTCAGAGATCACTCATACGCTCAGTTTATCTTAAGCGTATGACAGATTCAGAGATCACTCATACGCTCAGTTTATCTTAAGCGTATGACAGATTCAGAGATCACTTTTACGCTCAGTCTATCCTAAGCGTATGACAGATTCAGAGATCACTTTTACGCTCAGTCTATCCTAAGCGTATGACAGACTCAGAGATCACTTTTACGCTCAGTCTATCCTAAGCGTTCTAAGTTAAGTCTACGCTCAGATTTTTATTCAAAGATTGGAGAATGATTAAGTCTTCTTCCTAAAGTGTATCAGCATGTGGTTAACAAGATGTTCATCAAGATACGCTAACAAAGGAGTCAGCGTATCTCAATGAGGCAACTTGACATAGCGTATTCATTCAGATCAGCGTATTTTGACATTTCTATCAAAGATACGTGTATCTTACAGAAATACGCTCTAAACATATTTTTCGTATAGACGAAAAACATGGAATACGACTAAACCCTAAAGAGGGAAGTATATTTTCTGATGTATTGACCCTAAAAAGGGGATACATTTTCTGATTTTGTTCTAACCAGAGCCCTAAAAAGGGAATAGTTACTGTTCATCATCTTCGTCCTCACCATAGAGGGGCTTCAATGGGCGTTCGCTTCGTGGAATACGCTGATCAGCAGTCTTCTTAGTCGTTGCAGCGGCGGCGGCAGGACGAGATGGCTCTGCAGGAGCCTTCCCCTTTCCCTTCGTAGCAGAGTCGATCTTGGGCGCCATTGATGAAGATTGGATCGAAGAAGAAGAAAGTTTGAGTTCTAGAGTTTTTCTCTCTCGAAGACAAATGCAGAAGTAAAGAAAGAAATTAGGTTTTGAAAGACCTATTTATAGAAGAAAGGAAGTTCAAACGGCGGCCGTTCTTTAACTACAGAATCCCTAGAGATATGCACTGATATCAAGGAAAAATAACAAACTTATGCCAGCGTGTCAAGACTTATTCCCACTTTTAAGTTCAAAGTAATTTCGAACTTTTGAAATTCATAAAGTTCGAAAACTTTGAAGGGGGTCTTGTAGGGTATGAAAAATTATGACACGCTGACATAAGACCAAGTCAAAGATATACATACGCTCAGCCAAGGCCATACGCTCAGCCAGAGCCATACGCTCAAAGCCATACGCTCAGCCAAAGCCGTACGCTCATTCAAAGGCCATACGCACAGTAAATATTTTATTATTTCCTGAATGACAGCACAGCATACGCTTAAATGAGGGATGAATCTGACACTTCGTCTTTCGTACAAAGACAGCTGCCATAGGAAGATTAACCATCGTATGGGTTTTCGAAGAGTTGATTTTGTCTCTTACGAGGACAGCTCATCAGCCATCATAAATGCAAAAGCCATCATTACTGTCATTTCAGACAGTCTGTCAGCCGTCATATTCTCAAACACGACGCTCGAGAGATATTTGTCAGTTATTGGGAGATATGGCGTATCAGAGAAGATTGAGGATAGCCACGTATCTACTTCTCCAGACATACGACCCAACCAAGTGAGCGTATGAACTCCATACGACTCTTTGCCAACCAAGTGAGCGTATGAACTCCATACGACTCCTTGTCAACTAAGTGAGCGTATGAACTCCATACGACTCCTTGTCAACTAAGTGAGCGTATAAACTCCATACGACTCCTTATCAACCAAGTGAGCGTATGTATTCCATACGAATCCTCTTCAACAAGACAGCGTATCACAGCAAATATTCAGGATATCTTCAAATGTACGGTCAACACACGTTCTCACGTGTCCTATATTCAGTTTCCACTTATTCAGAAGTTATGCAACGTGGCATCCATGCCATCAATCTCTCCTGGATATACTCTACTACTTTCAATTGCACTCCAATGTGTCTCCATCAGAATTCGCCACGCGTCCCTGCAGTTATGCATACGTCAAGTAACTGACTGAGCGTATGCCCAGAGCAGTTATCCAGAACTCTATAAAAGAGTTTCCTCATCTTCAACAAATACTACAGTCAATTCAGAGAGAACAGAGAGATTGCCCAGTTGCTGTCCAAGTTCTTCGAAGTTCGAGTTTTCTTCATCGCATCATCCAAGGGATAAAGTAATCGTCTTCTAGATTAGATTCCTACAGTTGTAATTTTCCCAGAAACACAATAAATAAAGTGAATTTATTTATGGAAAATAGGCTAGGGAAGTGATGAAGGGGGACTATAAAGAAACCTACGTATCCGCCAAATAGAAACCCATGTATCAGTCTTGATACATATGTACTAGTCATGTATGTGGAAAGGGATATTCCATTTATGTACCAATGAAGTGAAAGGGAGGAAGGGATTCATGAAGTGAGAGCTTAGTAGCAGCTAACACCTGCTGGCTAATAGCCTTCAGCAGTAGCAGCAACATTTAGTTGCTTTGTATCATCCACTGATACAACCACTTATTGTTTAGAACATCAAGTATATAAGTAGCAGCAACTGCAGTAGTATCCAGAGGGAAGACTCATGTATAGTTGGATTGGGGCTGTTATCAAAGATTTCAGTAGGGGAATTAGTTCAATGGCCTGTGTTGGCTAGTGATAGAGTACTTGTGTGTGGCAAGAAGTGGTGATGTGTGTGTGTGTCTTTATATATAGGTACACAGGTCAGTTTGTGAGGAAAGATAGTGTGGCAGTAGTGAGAAGAGGGAATATGTGAAGAGACCAGTAGGTTATATAGATTTTGAGTGTGTGTTATGTATTTTAGGATACCAAAGGGTATCATGGGCCACACAAGTGTGTATTATATATGTGATTGTGGGTACATATATTGTATATATATGTATGAGTGAGAGTGTGTCCTATATTTATACTGTATGTATATATATCTATACATATTGTGTATGAGTGTCCATGGGACAATGAGTAATGTAGTGTGTTAGGAAGTGAAGGGGAAATTGTGTGGACTGTCAAGTGTGACAGTGAGCAGATGAGTGAATACTTGAGAGTGTAGTGTAGGAAACTACCTATGTGAGTTGTATTACTATCATTGTGAGTTAACCTATGTATAGAGTATGTTAGAGAGGAGAGGTGAGTTGTTGTGTCAGTAGAGAGTAGATAGTGTAGTGTGCTTGAGGGAGTGTTAGAGTGAAGGGAAGAGGGAGTACAGTGTGTAAACCTGTGCACAGGCAGTGCACATGCCAAGAACAGTGGGAAGAAGGGGCTCCCTGTTCAGGTAGCAGGCAGCAAGACTTCGAGTGATTTCTAATCCCTGTTACAACATGTTTTAGAAGGGAGATGGCAGTTAAGTGTATGTATTCATGTGTGACTGTGTGCATAGGTTAGGGGGAATATGATAGTTGAAAGATAGCTTGGTTGAATTAAATTGTAGATGTGTGTTTGTAATTTGGGTTGTACAGAAGGTTATGTAACAGTTGGAAGTTTCATGATATGTAGGTAGTGTGGTATCAGTGGAATGTGGCAAGTAGAGTGGGAGTGAGGGGCATTAATACTAGTAAATTTGAGTGAGTGTATGTTAGGTAAGGTGAGGATAGGACATGAGTTGAGTTATGCAGGTATATGCAAGGAACTCATAGATAGAGTTTTGAGGTAATGGGTGATGGAGTATAGGATATGAGGTACTAGGTAATATGAATTTGATGTATGCATTGACATGTGTGTAGGCATAGTATAGGTAATGTTAGGCTCATTATAGATATATGTAAATGTTCAGGGTAGGGGACATCAAGAAGGAAGTTCATATAGAGAATAGCATCATTGATACGATTAGGGGTAGCAGTAAAGGGAATGTACAGAATTAGGCCAAGTGTGAAGGCAACATGTATAGATTGTTGTGTGAGTATGTAGATGGGAGTTAGAGGATGGACGAGGATGGACAAGTATATAGATAGATTAATAGGTAGAGTGATAGATATGAACATGAGTATAGGAAGGTAAAGATATGATAGGATACTTGAATACCCTGAGTAATGAGTATGATGACCTATATAGGTATTGGACATGAGAGGGTAATTAGTGTTAAGGTATAGGGTACACCTGCATAGGGGTAAGGAATTTTACCTAAGTGATATTGATAATAGGTAATCTATATGATATTAATAATAGGAATAGGCTACTCTAGTATCCTAGGATAACTACTATAGCCTAGATACTTATTGTATGGACCCAAAACTCTAGAATTAGACTCATACAACTTAGAAATGCTAGTTTAACAAAGTTGGACTAGTTTGACGTATATTTGACCTAGTTTGACTGCTTTGACTATCTTGATCTAGTTTGACTTCCATGACCTAGAAAGGGCCTAGAAGCATATAAATAATGCATCTAAATATGTTATTTACTCTAGAACACCAAGTAACTCTATAATTTCATATATAGGTCTTTGTGACTCTAGTTTGGGCATCGATCCACATTTATTGCTCATGACCGAAGGCGAGTACATTATCTGATAGTTTTCACTATCTGATAATTATTATGATTCAACTTATAGTATAATATTACCTATTTCCCTGACATAACACATATTGGTATTTCTGGATTCATTTATTTGTGACACATGCATCTTACTTGTCTGGCCTCTATTTCTGAAATCACCTACTAGAATCACCTACTAGCATCACTTACTTTCTGGCTGGTCTTCTATTTGATTTACATGTCGAAAGATGAATTCGCTTGTATTAATCGGGGCAGGAAAATACTCTAGTAGACATAAAAACATTCATAAACATGCTGAAATCACCCCTACTAGTCTAATATGGAAAGACTGCGTCGTACACTTGCCAAGTGTGCGATATGCCGTATTTACCCTAGCCGTTTACATGTCGAAAGCGGTATTTCAAAACACACTGGTTTAGTACTTTCTTGCTGGACTATATTATACATGCTGGATAACCATCATATATGTTCTAGTTTAGTTATCTTTATTTACATTCTTTATTGTCATGATCTTCCGGTTCACCATATTTACTTTCCTTATACTTTACTTAGCTGTTGTTCTATTTCATTCCCTGACTCATTCCTTTCCTGCTCATCAAGTATTACTTACTATAACTGTTTTATAGTCTTTGTCATTTAATTGGAATGTTAGAAAAGGTGTGCTCGTTCCATCCTGACTGGATATATTTTTCAGATGACTACTTAAGGGACTTGTGTCCCATATTCTATGGAGCCGAGGAGGGGATAGGAACCATGGGTCCTGATACTCAGGAGTGATTACCGAGGGGCTTAGTTACTGTTTTAGCCATGTGATAGATTCATTATTAGAATTCTTGGCATGTATAAATAATGGAGACTTTGTTAATATTTGATATTTGGATATTGAAATTGCATTTAGAAGTTGTTGATATTTTAGACTTTGTAGTTATTAGACTTCTTTGATATCTTATCGTGCCTTAGATTGTGATTGGGTATTCAGTATAATCATTTATACTTGTCCTCCATTTGGAGTTGAGATCTATGACATGTACATTATATCGTTGTGTAGATTGATAGTTAGTGATCTAGACATCGTTCTACCGTCGATGTTGCGGCGTAGGCTGGACGTTGTTCACTACTCGTGCCCCTATACCGGGTGCGGGTCATGACAAAATGATTGTTGTAACATAACATTTTTCTCCCCCGATGTCTTTTATAGAAAT
>JANAVB010014721.1:0-20827 GCA_029216955.1 Iris pallida
TTTCTAAAGTTATCGGAGAAGTTAGGGTTCAAAATAGAGTTTTCGGGGTGGGGAGGGGGATGGGGGGAAGGGGGGAATTGGAAAAGGGAAAAAAAAAAAAATAATAGAAAAATGTCACAATTGACCAAAACAACCAAAATGGACATAAACCACTAAAGATGGATGGCGGGGGAAAGTCTAAGAAAAGTTACCGGTATGGTATTCTTAGTAAACAGCCAACTTTAAAGGAGGGGGGGGGGGGGGGGGGGGGGGGGGGGGGGGGGGGGTGTTCCTGATAATTACCCAATGATACATTACATGTTCACTTAAAAAAGACATTAAAAATATCCATCTCTATAAGGGTAAGGTAAGGATGAGTATAATGGAAAAAGAAATGTCTAACCAACCAATTCCAACATAAACTTCTCTACACAAACTTGTAGAACGAAACTGAAATGGTGATGGCATCTGCTCACCAATATAAACTCAAACCAGAAGGAACTGAAAGAGCAAATAACCAATCATCAAAGGAAGGAACTTAGTAACAGCTTGTGAGCTCTTTTGGCTAGGATCATCAGCCTGCAATTGTAAGTCAAAATTATTTACAGCAATAACATATTAAAGATGCACTAATATTGAAACAATAAAGTGGCAAATACATAGATAGTGATTCATAGATGCATTCTGTTGAAGTCAAAACAGTAAGTATAGCCCTCAAAAGTATCCTGCCAAGAATTTGTAGCAGCAGGCCCATAATCCACCTTATCAGGAAAGGATCAGTGACAGAGGATGTTGTTCGCTGGTGTCGAGGGGAATGAGGAAGCAATAGTTACATTTTTCATATGTATACCTTATGTTGAGATATTGGTGCCATTATGTAATATCTAAATAACTATAGACTTGTATGTAAATGTAACATTCTTACTCCTATATATATATGAGTACAAACCCTCATAAAAGAAACAAGGGGTTCATTATATTTACACATGGTATCAGAGCCAAAATCCTAACCCTAGCCGTCAACCCTCTCTCTCACATACACAACTCAAAAAACTAACCCTAGCCGGCTCCCTCCATTCTCTCTCCCACGCCTACAGCCCGCCACCCCATGGCTACCCCCCTGCAGCCCAATGCCATCCCCCTGCACCGCCCCCACCCCGGTACCCCGCCCTCTTTGCACCATCTCCGCCCCCCTATACCATGCCCCGCCACCAGCCACCCCTGCTGCCACTCCAACCCCCCTACCTGCCACCAACCCGTCTCCAAACCCTAACCCTAGTTGGTACCCGCCACCCCCTGCAGCAGCCAACTTGCCCCCCCCCCCCAAGCAAAACAGTAAAAGAAAAATGTTAGACTTGAGTTCTTCCGAGAGCAAACTATAGTTTGTATAAATCTCTGAACCTCGACAACAACATCATAAGTTAATAGAGAGCAGACTTGGTAGTTTGTGTGAATCTATTTTTCTGACTCGATATCAATATCAGAATCTAACAGAGAGCAAATTAGTTTTACGTGAATCTTTGTTCCTGGCTTGTATGATTCATCTTCGATCTTTGCCAAGAATGCGTGCGCCAGCATTGACGAAGTTGATATGAACATCGCACATTGGTAGAGTTGATGTGAATATCAAAGCTGCATCGTGCAACGATCAATGCTGAGCAACGATAGTCGAATCGAGAACCTGAAGGATGTCAAACAGTGAGGTGAATAGCAGTATTGACAACACTAGTGTCGTGTCGGGTACGCAGAGGCGGAGACACCGAGCATTGGTACGATGATTTCATCTATTCGACTTGTCGATCGGAGACTGGAGGGTTCGGATGGCTACTCCACGTGGCACAAGAAGGTCAAAAAAACTCTTCGAGGAATACAGTTGTCAAAGCATCTCACTGACAACCTTCCGAAGGTGGACGATCCCACATAGGAGCAGTAGAAGACAGATTATAGCAGACTGTTTACACAGTTGATGAATTCGATGGAACCATGAGTTGAGGACATGGTTCAGAACACAAAGTCGGTGAAGGAATTATAGGTCTTAGAGGCTGCGTTTGATGATAAACACGATTTGTCTCCCATTTATGAATCGGTGGTCGACGTCTACCGGGCTGATCAAGTAGACAAGTCACATAATGATCACTTTCATGCATTTAAGGCCCTGACTGATGAGGTGGACCGCGTGTTACCCTTAACAACGGATCTTAATGAGACGAGGATCTAACGTCAGCAGCTCTATGCCATGGCTTATCTACTATCATAAAAGAATGATACAGAGCAGTGCTTCAATTTTGATCAACTAGGACATTTTTAGTGGCAATGTCACAAAGCTACTACACCAATGTTGCATCGGATGCTCATGATGAAGAGTGATCCATAAAGATGGATGCAGAAACCTATGCAGAATTCGCTGAATTCCTAAGTCAGCGTCTTGGTGGGACTTCTACATTGGATCCACAGCCGAATACTCAGCGACGTGTATGGTAAGACCGAAGCAATGGGTTATCGATTCGCATGACGCAGACATGTTGCGTGATTATGTATCGGTAGGTCATGTCACAGATATTATTACTGTTGCAAATAACAGTTCCCTGAAAGTCGTGGAAAAGGAAGTACTAGCCTTTTTTCCACTCTGCCACTCACTTTAGTTTTACATACACCTGAATACCATTCAGTTTATTATCCATTAGTCGGATAACTCGTGACTTGCACTGCTCAGTAACATTCCACCCTTTCTTCCACCCTGCCACTCACTTTAGTCTTATATACACCTGAAAACTCATTCAATTTATTATCCATTAGTCGGATAACTCGTGACTTGCACTGCTTAGTAACATTGTTTTATGATAGTGATGTTTTTCAGGACCAGAAAACGGAGAAGACTATTGGCAGGAGACATATGGCTGGAGGCTTGTACATGATTGAATTGAATTCGTATGTTAAATGTGCCAGCGTGCCCCGCAACATGTTTGAGTTGCACTGTCGGCTAGGTCATCCGTCTATCCAAGCTCTCCATAAATTGTGTCACTAGATCTTCTAGTTTCTTTTGATTGTGAGTCATGTAATCTGGCTAAACATCATCATCACCTTACCCAGTGAGTTTGAATAAAGATATTTCAGTTCCCTTTGACCTAGTTCACTATGATATATTGGGCCCATGTCCTGTTGAATCGGTAATGGATTTCAAATATTTTGTTTTCTTTGTCGATGACTACTCACGAGTTACTTATGTCTACCTAATGAAGAATCATTTCGAAGTATTTGATATTTGGTGCAATTCCTTTACTGAACTAAAACCCGATTTTGGGTTTCCATTAAGTGTCTTTGGAGCGATAATGGTTGTGAGTACGTGTCTCGGGAGTTCAATTCCCATCTTGCGAGACACGGAATTATCCACCAAACATCCTATCCTTATACACCACAACAAAACGGTGTGACATAACGTGAGAATTTTCACCTCTTGGAAACAACTCTAGTACTTATGTTTCACGCTAATATACTCATGAATTTTTGTCGAATGTTGTGCTTACAACTCGGCGTACGCCCCCTTATGTCTTCAATGGTGCTACTCTTTTTTCTAGGCTATATCCCGATCGTATGTCATTTCCTCAACCTCACAAGCTTTGTGGGTCCTTGTGTTACGTTTGTGATACTCGTACTACACTTTCTAAATTGGATCCGAAGGAACTCAAATGTATTTTTCTTGGGTATCCCTATGTTACCCGGACTCTCTACTTTAAGGAGAAGTATCCGTGTCGACCCTTTAGGACATGGGTATGGGTATGAAATCCGTATCCGATCCTCCATGGTGACAATCGGATCCTTCATGGTGATATTCGAAAGACTGGTAGTGAAGTAGATAGTTTATTTTAATGTGGTAATGATGTAGATAGTTTATTTTAATGTGGTAATGGTGTAGATAGTTTATTTTAATATGGTAGACTGGTAGTTAAGTAGTAGGGGAGCTGAAGGGACAGTCCCTTAGGGACTTATTCAACTAGTTGAGTAAAGTTTACTAGTAATTTATAATTACAGGTTGTCTTTTTACGAAACCTTAGTCATATCCTCGTACCCATACCCAAAATTTAGATCCTTTTTAACCGAGTCTGTGTGTCCTTCAATTATGAGTTTGAAGGACCCGACTCTTGGATATGTATCCGTACCCGACACCCGTACCCGAGTCCAGGTAACATAGGGGTATCCTAAGGATGAGAAAGGGTATCGTTATTTTTTCCTAACTTTGGAGAGATATATTGTGTCTCGGGAAGTTACCTTTGTCGTTGATGAGTCTCCCTCATCCTCTCCGGTTAAAGATATGTCCCAAAAACGTAACCAGATGAGAATTTTTTTCTATATCTGGTTCAACCACAACAGCCGCCTATAGGGGCCTTCCCCTAGTGAGTCAGTCTCACCGTCCCAAGGTCCACGAACACCAGCTTTGTCAGAACAGGGATCACCGATGGTGCCCACAACCGTACAGCCGGTATCGTCATCAGAGTCCTCCAGGTCCATAGATTCACCACCTTCACCACCGTCTGATATACCGACTCGTCCCCGATGTGCATGTCGCGACCATCCTTTGTATGTTAACAACTACAAAGGGCTCGCAAGTCACACTCAGTCCTTGGTGGCTACTATTTATGGCATTCAGATCCCACAATCTGTCGAGAAGGAAATCTAACATCCTAGTTGGAGAGCCGCTATGGAAGAGGAGATGCGAGCGCTTCGGGAGAACCATACATAAGACTTGGTGGATTGCCTTCCGGTAAGAAGACGGTAGGTTGCAAATGGATGTTCACAATCAAGGTAAAATAGGATGGTACTCTTGATCATTTTAAGGCTCGTCTTGTGACATAAGAGTACTCTTAAGATTTCCTGCCCAGTTGTCGGGATAACCATTGTATAATTGCTCGTGTCTAATGATGTAAAAATCGACCTGGACGGCCGACTAGTCAGGGACTAGTTGGTAGTCAGCCGCTCACAATTCGATTTGGAGCCTCGGCGAAGCAGAAATTGGGCCTAGTCGGCCAACTAGGCGGTTAGTAGAACCTAGTCGGCCGACTAGCCAACAGTTCAAGAAAAAAATTCACAGAAGAAAGAGAAGGAAGAGGTGAAGACTTCGAAGATGGAAAAAAAAAAGACCAACCTCTGCCGACCGTTCCGATCCCCGTCGACTGCAGCACTGTCGAGCCAGCAACCGCTTCCGCAAGTAAAAATTTTCATTTCCTGCAAAAAAAATTGACTGCAATTTTTTTGCATTTTTTTCTTTGTTGATTTCTTCCCTCTTCTTATTCACTGCATTTTTTCTGTGCTTCTGCTCGATTTTTCTGTTTTTCTGCTTGTTTTGTTTTTTTGCTTCTGAGCCGTCATCCCTGAGTATGGAGGAGAAGGGAGTCTGGAAAATCCTCCCTCCTCTGAGAAATCAGAGATGGAGGCGGAGAGGAGGGAGGAAAGTGGAGGCTGAACCGCTGAAGTCTCTCTCACCTCTCTTTTATTATCAGGGTTAAATATCGGATCGGGTTGGGTTCCACACCCAACCCGATATTTATGTTTCTATATATGTATTAATACATGCATAATATTCCTGCTAGCCAAAAATTTAATGTTTCTATATATACTTTATATCTTTGATATAGTCCATTTTTATATGCATTTTGAATTTACTTTGTGTTATAATGTTTCTATATTTGTAAAAAAATTGACATTTTAGTTTCTTTGTATCTATATTTAGTATGTATATTTACTATGATATAATATATTAATATGTACCATATTAGTGTATCAATATTTAGTATATATATTTACTATGATATAATATGTAACACATTAGTGTATCTATATTTGCTATGATATAATATGTACCATATTAGTGTATCTATATTTATTATGTACTAATGATAGAATATGTACCACATATTGTTTTATTGTATTAATTACAATGTCATCTTGTTGAATGATTCCAAGATCAAATTCAATTATTTGGGACAATTATATATATATATATATATATATTTTTTTTTTGGAATAAGGGTGAATTTATTCCTCGCATATAGCGAAAAGGTATTAAAGTACAACATCACAACCCCTGTTGCTACTGAAGTAGCCATGCGGCGTGCCCTGGATGAGGACTGAGAAAGTAGGGGAGCAAATGCACTCCCTCACCCTCGCAACCCACCTCTCGTCGAATCCCATGGCAAGCATCAAGTGACACAGGAAGTCCCTGTTGACCGTATCATAAGCTTTCCGGAGATCAAGCTTCACACAAGCCTTCATCCCCCCAGGTTTGCTGAACTCCCTCACCATCTCATGAGCTAGCAGGCTATGCTCCGCTATCGACCGGCCCTTGATGAACGCTGCTTGATTCTGGGACACCAATCCCTGCATAATCCCCTCCATACGTCTGCACATAAGATGAGTGATAATCTTGTAAAGAAAATTACAGGAAGCAATGGGCCGGAAGTCCGCAAGAGAAGTCGCTCCCTCCTTTTTAGGAACCAGCGTCAAAAAAGTGTGGTTCATCTCCTTCAGAAGCCTGCCCTCCACAAAGAACTCCTGAACCGTCGCCAGGACATGGGTCTTAAGCACACCCTAGTGTCGCTTAAAGAACCCTGAAGAGAAGCCATCAGGCTCGGGAGCTTTGTTGGGGTTGGCCTTCATAACAATATCCTCCACCTCCTCCATCCTCACAGGTGCCAGAAGCAGACTGTTCCTATGTCGGGACACCAGTCTCTTCGTGACAAGTGCAGGGAACATGCTGGAGTAGTCTGTCTGCTGATAAAGGGCCGTGTAGAATCTGACGGCCTCCTCCTGAATCTCCACCGGGTCCCCTACAAAACGTCCCTCAGCATTCAGAAGTCTGGGGATGCTGTTCCGGTGCTGACGGGCGCGGATCACATCGTAGAAGAATCTGGTGCAGCGGTCTCCATCTTTAAGCCAGGTACATTTAGTCCTCTGTGCCGCACTAATCTCCTCCTGCCGGCGCATGGTGCTAACCTCCTCAATCAGGAGCTTCTCCTTGGCCGCCAGCTCCCCGTTCAGAATGTCAGCTTGGAGGGCCACCTGAGTGTCCCGAAGCTCGGCTTCCTTATCTGCCAGAGAAGTCCGCGGAATCGTCTTCACCCACCCCCTGATAGCCTGCTTGAGCTGCTTAGGTTTGTGAACCATGCGGAACTGAGCCGTGCCCTCCCGGAAGTGCTGCATCTCTCCCGTAACCACCTCCTCATATCCGGCCGACAGATACCAGCTGTTGTTATACCGGAATGGCCTCGCCCTCAGAGTAGGTCTCTCACCGAAGCCAACCCGGATAGGAGAATGGTCGCTAGTACCCGCCGCCAGACCTTCCGCCACCGAGTTCGAAAAGCACCTGAACCACTCACTATTGCCCAAGGCCCGATCCAACTGACAAGCAATCCGGTTATGAGTAGCCTTGTTGTGCCAGGTCCAGATATGTCCAGCTCGCTCCAGCCCCCGCATCCCTGACAGAAGCAGACACCTCTGGAAGTCATATAAGATCGAATCCGGAACAGGACGACCTCCCACCTTCTCTTGGCGAAGCAGCATAGCATTGAAGTCTCCCATGATGAGCAAAGGGAGAGACAGATTGTCCGTCATGAGACCCAGATGCACAATGTCCTCCCACAAAGCCTCCTGTAGTCTCCTGTCATTGTGCCCATAGACAGCCCCCGGGATGAATCGGAACCCACCTTTGTTCACAAAAGTAACACCGATGAGTTGTTCTGATTTGTGGATCTGCACCCCTTCCCAACTTCCTTTGTTCCACCTAACCCAGATCCTTGCCATACCACAAAGATCTAAGTTGTGAATGTGATCCCAGTTTGCCGGAGTCCTACGCGAGAGCATAGCGGCCCCTCTAATCTTCGTCTCCAGTAGGATGGCAATGTCACACGCCTCTCGTCTCAGAACCCCTCCAATCTCCCTCCATCGTCCTATGGAACACCCCCCTAATGTTCCATGCTAGGACCGACATCTAATAAAGAGAAGATGGGTCCCCCTGGCACTCGTCTGGATCGACACTCGAGGGAAGTGTCTCATCCGTCTGATCAATGATAGCATCTACCATAGAAGGAGTAAGGTGGGCCTGTATCCTGTTGAGTGTAAGGGCCCAGTCAGGATTGTCTTCAGTCTGGTCATCCATATCTCTCGCCTGAGGGATATCCTCCCGTGTGGCCGGAGCATGCCTTTTCCTGCTGCTGTACACCATGATCGCCGGGGAGGCCTCCGTCACCATCTGACTACCACCAGCCGCGCTCATACCCCTGGTCACGATGGTCCTCTGTGGTATGAACGGGACCAGTGCACCCTGCGTGCTCTCCTCTCTCTGCGGTGATCCTGACTCCAGCCTCCTGTCAACCTCCATCCCTGTGTCCTCCCGATGTCTGACTGGCTCCGTCTCCCCCGGCAGGTGACTAGAGGTCGTCTCCTTCCTAGGTGCCTCCGTCTGAGTCGCCTGTGGCCTGGCAGTCTCCTTCCCCTTGTATTTGCACGCACTGGTAGGATGCCCAAAGCACTCACAGTAAGAACACATAGGAGGAACCCAGTCATACTCCACTGCCTGTGTCAGAACCTCCCCAGACGGTACCAGATACTCAAGCGTACTCGGTAGCACAGAGCCCGCCTTGATCTCCACGAAGACCCTGGCATACATCAGTCTGGTACGAAAAGTAGTGGCCTCGTCTGCTTTGATCGGCTTCCCCACAAGACTGGCAAGTCGCATGAGAAGCGGGATACTCCAATACTTTACTGGGAACTCAAAAAATCTGACCCAGATGGGGATAGCGTTCAGCACCTCCTTCTCACACCTCAACTCCGGCGTCCACTCCTTCAGTATAATGAGTCTCCCATCAAATGACCAAGGCCCCCCCTGAAGGATCCTGGCCACATCCTCCGCTAATCCAAATTTGACATAATAGAACCCGTTCTCCCGAGAGAAGAATTCCATGCTCCCTTTGGGTCTCCAGACCCTCTCCGCATATTCCCGAATTTGGCCATAGAACGGCTTGTTTCCTAACACATATAACACCAGAGTGTTCTTCCAGAATTCGGAAACAACCGCTATTTCTTCAGCGGGGAAATACGTCCGAAGTCCTCCTCCAACCGACATCGGTGGAACAAACTCCATCGACATCGGGCTTTTCTCAGTCACTGGCGTGCAGACATCTTCCATGACCGAGGCCTCTGCTCCTCAGTGAGCGTCCTGGTCGGGGGTTAACAGGGCCCTGGCCTGTCTTGCCAGTATCGGTAGCAATACCCTTAGCCTTCTCGGCCGCCGTCGCCTTAGGCCTCCAACCCGGAACTGATCGCACCGTGCCTCCCCCCCGGCGCCGGGGATCCATAGCGCCAATCAGGGATCGATTCCCATGATTTCCTGGCCCCGCCCTTCCCGAACCTTGGGACTGTGCTCCTCTCCGTCCTCCAGTCCGTCGTCTCGACACAGTCTGCCAGCCGGCATCCCCAGAGTTGTTCCCTCCGAACCCGAACTCGAAAACGGAAGCCTTTCCTCCGGAAATGCCACCACCCGCCTCCGCCCGACCCCTCCCCGCCTGGAGGGTTCCCGCCGCCGCCACCCGACCCCCCCCCCCCCCCCGCGTGGGGTGGTTCCGCCGCCGCCGCCCGGCCTGGGGTCGCTGGACCCGGCCCCGCTGCCACCCGACCCCCCCCCCCCGCCTGGGGGGGTCCCGCCAGTGCCTCCCGACCCCCCCCCCCCCCGCGTGGGGGGGTCCCGCTGTTGCCGCCGACAGGGCTGCCAAGCAGCCGTCCTCCCCCCCCCCCCCGGTCCTCGCAGCCGCCGAGGCCCCCTCCCCGCAAGCGGATCGGGGGGGAGGAAAGGCCGAAACCCTAGCCGAGGGATCGGTCGCCCGATCGTACGAAAGAGCCGCCATCTTTTATATTATATATATATATATATATATATATATATATATATATATATATATATTAAAAAATTCAAACCGACTAATCCGACTAGTCCCCAATTAATCCGATTAATCCCTAGTCCCCACCGACTAGCGATTTTACAACCTTGTTTGTGTCGTTAGCTGTCCGATATGAATGACCCTTACTGCACTTGGATGTGAAGAATGTCTTTCTCCATGAGGATCTTGACGATAAAGTGTATGTGATGCAACCTCATGAGTTCGTTGCAAGGGAGGGTAAAGTGTGTTATCTGTCGTATGTGTCAATCGAAGAAGGACCATTCAGTATTTTACCGACGGATGTCATTCGGACAAATACTAATTGGAGTCTATGTTGATGACATCGTGATTACGGGAGAAGATAGTCAAGGTATTGTCGAGCTGAAAAAGCTTCTGGACAAATAGTTTCAGACCAAAGATAATTGAAGCATTGAAGTACTTCTTGAACATCGAAGTCACATGGGGTGAGCAAGACATTAACTATCTCAGAGAAATTATGTTCTTGATGTACTAACTGAAGCATGAATGATGCAAACTAAGGGAACAATATCACCAATGGATCCAAAGGTAAAGTTACTTTATGATGAGGAAATATTGATGACCAATCCTGAGCAGTATCGTTGGTTGGTCGAAAAACTCAATTACTTGGCAGTCATTACTCGTCCGGACATTTCCTTTGTTATAAGTATAGTTAGTAGGTTTATGGCTTCTCCACGAGTTTCGCATTGGCAGACAGTTCTCAGGATCTTACGCTATCTAGCTCAGAATCTAGGAAAAAAGAATTCGTATGGAGAACCATGGGTATACTCGTCTAGAGTGTTTTACAGATACTGACTGGGGTGCGAGTCTTCCAGATCGACGGTCTACATCCAACAACTAATATTTATTGGTGGGAACTTAGTATCGTAAAAGAGCAAGAAACAAAGTGTGGTCTCACTATCGAGTTCAGAGGCGAAATATCGAGTCATTGCTCATGACACAGCAGAGGTGTTATATTTGCAACATCTTCTAAAGGAGCTGGGAGAAGAAGCATAATCGAAAGCAGCAGATATGTGGTGTGATAACCAGTCAGTCATCCATATTACTACAGTAGGTGTAGTAAGTTCTTGTTATTACGGGAAGCAGCATTTATAAGAGTATAATATATAGACGAGAACCTTACCAACTCCAACCGTACATTTAAGCAATAGTAATCACAATGACATTTGTGGATTATTGATGGGATTAGTGTTTTAAACTTCATTTCTACCTCCTTTCTTCTCCTCTATTCTTTTCATTCTAATTCCTTTCACAGAGCAATAATGTGAAACCATGCCAACATCACCTATGTGAGAAGGCAGAGATAGCTACTAGCAGATGCCTTTGAACCACCAAATGTAGCAGAAGTCTCATATTTCTGCATCCTCCCTCACAATTGCACGTGCGCACACACACACGCAAACACTCATGAAAGATGTTAAGAAATCCCAAAACTTTGGTTGATCAGGCGACATCCCAATTTGACCCCCCCCCCCCCCCCCCCCCCCCCCCCCATCTTTATCTTTTTGTTCAGACTTCAATTTCTGCACCCAATCCTCCTCTTGCTTCTATAAATGGCTCAGTTGTGGTAGTAATTAAAAAAAAGAACACAATGATGTTTTTAACTAAACTCACATAGTAGGCAACTGTTGACGTCAACATCTCCCAGATGTTTGATGATGGAATCATGGAAGTCAGTTTTTTATTAACTGAGACTATGCTCTGGTCGGAGAGAACTCTGGAGAATGTTTAAGTCGTTCAAGCTCGGAACTCTAGGTACATTTTCTTACAATTCTAGGAAAATGTACCATGCTGTAACTGAAGAGAACATGATATGCTAATGGAAGAAGAAACTTGATGGAGGAGCAGTTCGAGTCGAGCTCGAGTTTTCTTTTTATATAATTAGTAGTCGAGTCTGAATTTGGATGTATTTTTGTGTTCAGTTTGAGTCCTGTTTAATTAATTTTCCTTTTACAGGACTTGCTTATTGCCCTACTTAAGAGTCTGTGTATTTATTGTATTAAGAACTTTTAGATTTGATGAATGACAAGAGATTTGGATATTCCTCTTGTGAGATGGTGTGAAGCCCTTACCCCATTCTGATTTTATTCCATCAAAGCTAGTTATCTTCTTCCTCTATTTAATCTACTGCTGTCATGTCCCAATCCTGACAACCGCCTTCACTTTCTCTTCCTGTGCAAACTGGGAAGCCTTCTCCCTCCTCTTCTTTCTAACCACTCAGCCCAATGCCCTTCTCTTTACATGTTGTGCCCAGGATAGCAACCACCAGCCCTATCCCTCCTTCCCTGAATACTTGACAGTACCTACCTTATTCATCTTGTAATCAAATCATCTTTCATCTTCTTCCCTCTGCATCTTCATGCGAATTGCTACAGTCCTTAAGATAATGATCACCCCCAAACCTTAAAACCACATAACACCATCATCCAAAACCAAGGTTTCAAAACCCCAGTGAATATGATAATATTTGCCAATCCTTAGAGCAACCTGATGCCTGATGTTCGGAAGGTCATTAAGGAAAAAGAAACAAAGAAAAGAATTTTCCTCTGTTCTTTTGTTGTTGCATGCAAGAATGTCGAGTTCAAAAAGAGCATATAGGACAAGTGCCAATGCAACAAGTATAATATCTCGAACAGTATACAACTCTATAATTTCCATTGAATGAAGGGCATTGCAGGAACCAAAATTCATAAAATGTCAATACTTCTCTTGTGAAGGCCAAAACGGTCACTTACATGTACTAAAATATGTGCATGCGCACACCATGATCTAAGCCTATCATAATTAAAAGTAGGGTTGGCTATGTCAATCACATCATCAAAATTTCCTATGACACAACCATAGCTCAGAAGGCTGCACATCATAATTGACCAGATTCTAAAGACTTAACTACCAAACTAAGACCTCTCAAGTGCCTAGCTCCAAGCTACAGGAAAACTGTGTATGACTCCATAACAGCGAGAAAACATATTCATAGGTAACGCGCCAAGGAGTAACGCTTGAAAATAAGTGGATTGAAATAATACCAGCCAGTGGTTTAAAAAGCACGTGAGGCTTGCACCTAAGCTTGCCTCACCTCCAGGCTCACCCATGCGCTGAGGCTTGCACCTCACACCTATTTTTGAGGCGCCACCTCGTGCGCCTCATGCTACCGCACCTACCTTTGAGGTGCGGCTGAAGCGCATGAATTAATTAGCCTAATATTATTTATAATATTTTCTATTTTTTTTTCTTTTATTGATAGATATGTATTAGTATTGTATGTCTTAGTATTTTAATGTATATAACAATTCAACTAATCTTTCTAATTTCTATTGTAATTAATATGTTTTCTACCTTGCTTTTAATGTTGTCAACTCAATCTAGACAAGATCTTAGTTAAAAAAAATGGTTCCCACCTAGGTTTGAACGATAGAAACAGTATCAAATGTATCAACTGAACCAACTAATCTTTCTATTGTAATTAATAGGTTTTGTATTTGATAACGATGATGGCAATGATGAATATACAAAATTGTTGGTAGTGTTCGTGATGAAGATTCTAATGTGGATGATAATGATCTTTAAGGTTTTGTCCATTTCTATTATATAAACTTGTGATAGTTTTCTTCTTTTTCTTTTATAAGTTTTGATGATGGTTAACGACTAGTTGTTGATGCTTAATGGTGTTATGAATTGATTAAATATAATATGAGTTTACTTATTTCAAACTAACATTATTTAAAAAATGCTAAAAGTGTACTCGTTGAAGCCCATGCCTCATGATGCGCTTAGGCTTAGGACCCTAGCACCTCGAGTGCACCTCACGCTTTTTAGAACATTGATACCACAAGAAAAAAAAATGTTCTATGGTACTCAAAAGGTATACGAAAAGCTACAAAATTTCAAAGATTTGAGTTTCTAATATAATAGTTGCCTGTTGTTGGTAGATCAAAACAATCATTAGAAAGAAAAACCATATACAAGGTATACGAAAAGCTACAAAATTCAAAGATTTGAGCTTCTAATATAATAGTTGCCTGTTGTTGGTAGATCAAAACAATGATTAGAAAGAAAAACCATATACAAGCGCATTTTAAAACATTGATACCAGATAAAAGTTCCATGGTACTTGAAAGGTATACGAAAAGCTTAAAAGACAAAATTTCAAAGATTTGAGTTTCTAATAGGGCTAATTAGTATTTAGACCCTAAGTTCTATACCAGTTTAGAGTTTAAGCCCTAAGATGTCCAATTGGAAGGTTTAGACCCTGTTTTTTTTATGTTTGTTTACTTTTTCCCATTATACCCACAACATGAATACAAGGACAAAAACCAACATATGGCACAAATAAGGGTCTAATGGGAAAAAGTGAACCAAAATAAAAATTCAGGGTCTAAACTTTCCAATTGGACATCTAAAGGCTTAAACTCTAAGCTGGTATAAAATCTAGGGTCTAAATGCTAATTAGCCCTTGCTAATATTATAGTTGCCTGTTGTTGGAAGATCAAAAATTCAAAACAATGATTAGAAAGAAAAACCATAGACAAGCCTTGATCATTATAGACAGACACAAAATTCAGTCATATTTTGTATGTGACAAGTGTTAATTGTGCTACAAATTAAAGATCAATTAACCTGTGATGGCTGCATCATTTGAGCTGATATATATTGTGAGATAACAAGTAGAACTGGTAAGACGAGATATGCAACAGTGTCTGACCATCCTAGGGGTGGGTGACCATCCTGCAATATCAACCATCTGCAGATTAGAATTATCTTTCCTCAAAAATCTGAGTTCATAATTGCAAGTGAAAGAAAGGTTATATATATATATATATATATATATATATATATATATATATATATATGGGTGGGGATCACATGACACATATAATTTGACATCTAAAAAAACACGCAATATCAACCGCACATCATTTGAAATGAATGGTTCAGACTTGATAAAGTAATTGTGGTAATTAGCATGCATGCCAAATTGAATATCCCACTAATTAATACAACCTACTATTAATTAGCATACATGTCAATTTTGACTTCCATGCATGTAAATTTGGTATGCATTTAAATATGAACCATTCATTTCAAATGATGTGCGGTTGATATTGCGTGTTTTTTTAGATGTCAAATTGTATGTGTCATGTGATCCACACACACACACACACACACACACACACACACACGACGACGAATAACACACCATGCAACACAGGTAATCATAGTCAATATTTCATACAATATATATTTAGAATTTCTCAGAAGCATCTTCTGAGAAATGAAGAGGGGCTTGATGATGAAGAATCATCAGTTTGGGTTCAACAAATTAAGGTTTTGAGTTTTAAATTTTAAATTAGTTTTGCTTATCAACTGTAAGATCAGTTAAATATTGGATTGTGATCTTTTTATTTTAATTAACTTAGACTTATAGAGTATTATCTTTTAGCATTTCATAGGGACCAAGCATGTTTATTTGTATAAATAAGCTAGTAATGCAGTCTGCAGAACAACTATGGAGGCGAGAATTGAGTTTGAGGGATTATTTTTGTTTTGGCGTTGGGTCCAGACCCTACCTTTATCTCTCCTGCTTTCTCCTTATTCTTACTTTTACATGTACATTGCTTGATACCGGTTTCTTCTTCACAAGATCCCCAACTTCCTCAAAATCTGCAGTCTCGACTGCTAGACAGAGATCACGAATGAAGAACTGGTCGAAAATTTGACCATACATCCAACCGGAAATCCCAAGAGCCATACGCCCGATACCAACAACAGTCCTGAAAGATACCTGCTTCATTACATTTGCTTTGGTGCATCTTTTGGTAAAACCTAACCCTAACCCCAACTTATTGTTATTTTTTGCATATTGTTCAAATTAAGCTTCCGCAAGTATCTCAAAACCATAGTTTGTGTCCACCCAATTAGATCATCCCCCCCCCCCCCCCCCACCCCCAAGGTCTTATCCTGCATCACTTGATCTATGAATTTACAAATGAATAGACAGAAAGGCAACACAAAAGATTTTACACCAAGTCTTTGGGGGGCAGTTGCATAATTCGACTTTATACAGTTAGCTAATAAAGGATAGTTTAATCGTATCTTCTTAAGTGATATAGATTCCCTAGTACTGAGACTCTTAACAGCTCCTCACATTGCAATTGTATCAGTCCTCCAAACCAGCTATCACTGTTCGATCCTTCCCAAAAAGATCAACTATATTTGAGGTTCCGGATTACCCTTGTAAGTGAGTGGTTCTAGATTATTTCAGAAGTCCAATGTAATAAGTCTGAGATAACTTCAATATTAATCCTTTCTTCACACAAAAATGGCAGACTCAAAAGTTGTTTAAAGTTAGTTTTTGCAATAGATGTTGCAATGAATCAAAAGACTTGGGCAAAATTTTCTGTATTAAAGCTTTAAACAACATCATTAGGGATAGATTACTAAAAACCTTAAATGTTGTACCAAACAATGGTTCATGTCCACACAAGGTTCTCAGTATCGACCGGTACTGATACATAGTGGCCATATCGTATCCTTTTTGGCTTGTCCCAATCCGATATCGAGCGCTACTAATACCGGTGGAGACATTGATACCGACATTGTGGCTTGCTTTCTTGATCAATTTTAGCAAAGAAAAATTACAAGGGAAAAAGAGATGGAAAAAAAACGGTTTCAACACAATGATTAGGTGTATTGAATATCTACATGCTACAACGAGTAAATAACATTCCTTATTGACATACATAAGAATTCCATCTGTCGAAGTAGTATATGTATAGATTCATAGTATCCATCAATCTTAATATTATTCCATTTAAAACTTAACAAGAAATAACAAAAATACATAAAACTATGCTTGAATATATGAAATATTTACAATTTTTTAAACAATAAGTTTTATTCATTTTGACACGTTGAAATGAAGAACTTCAAAATTCACATCGGAAACCACCGATACCATGCTCGTAAGAAGGGTCCGAAACCAATTCCGATACCGATACTGCAAATCTTGGTCCGCATTTCATGTAACTAACATAATTCTCAACAAAGACAAGTTAACTATAACCATCACATCAGTTAGCTACTACACAAGTCCTGGTTGAAAATTCTTCTGCAAAGAGTATTATCCCATTCACCAAACTTTGAAGGGATCTTATTTCTGACGTTTGGAATGAATGGAATTGTTCTCATTTCCTCTTGCATACAAACAAATTGTTAATATTCTCGTTCTCACCTCTAAAGTCTTAACTAATGAACTGAGCCAAATATTCTCAACCAAGCATACTTTCGTATAATATCATGAATCATGGAATATGATCAGTCAAAGAACAGTAAGGTTCAGCCAAAGACCTTCCTTGGATAAATATATAGTGGATTAAAAAAGTTTTCTGTGATAAGAAACTAATAAGTTAATCAACCACATGAATGCACTTACAATAAAAGGAAAAAGCCAAGAAATCCCACTTCCACTTTGTCGAGCTGCAATTGTAGTAGGACCAGAAAGTGAAGGTATCCAGAAAAACCCTTCAGTGAGGAGTCCCTGAGATAAGAAGCACATTAGTCTATGTGCTGATCTTAAAAGATTTAGCTACAGAAACAAATAAAGAAAACTATTTTAACTGAACCAAACCTCATCAGCCACGTTGGAGAGAGCTCTGTAGAGTCCAATCCAAACAGGTATTGTAGCAAGAGTTGGCAAGCAACCTGACAAATTGGAACTTCAAGAAATTAAATTTGCAGGTCTAATGACAATGATCATAGGTATGCAAGTAACTGGCCACAGTAAAAATTCAAGAATTACATTGGTGTATTGGGTAAAATGATAACATGGCTACGTAAGATTACAGTTACCGGCAATGACAATAATATGTTAATCAAATCTTATAAAGCTCCTCCAACTGGAGACCTAATTGACAGTATGAATCCTATTCCACTTAGGATTATTGGGGCTCAACTTGGTTGTTTCGTTGTGATTTCTAGCTGTACAAAAAGAACCAACTGGAGGGAAGAAAAAAGGAGCTACAACAGAAACATAAGACAGAGCATGAAGCAAGATTCTCTCTTTTTCGGTCTCTAGTATTTATTCTAAACTACATAAGCAAAACAAAAACCTTACTGTTACTGGATTCACTCTACCATCGTGGAACTGTGACGCGGATCTCAGAATCCGAAAGGTGGTTGATCCCAATTTAAATCACCTAAGGTAGCGATTCAGGTCTTAAAAGATTATGTTTAAAAAAAAATTCAAGGATATCAAATACAGAAAATAACAAATAGATACACAAACAACCAGATCTTAAGTCAAGCAGCAATTCTAAGGGTATGCTTAACAACGGTATTTTTACCGGTCTTAGAGGGGTTTTGAGCCTGCTGTTTGTGAAGTGTTTAAAAAAATCTTGCTTGATAATTTTTTGAGTCACTAGTTTTGGTCGGCTCAAAACCCCCCAAACAAGTGCAATGTAATTTTTGATGTCTTTATAAATACCCCAAATCGAAATGTTTTGAGGGTTTCTATTTTTTTTCTTCCATTTATATCCTTATCAAAAAACATAACTATTTCTTCTTTCTCATCTTTGTTTCTTTTGAGGTCCTATCTGTGGCTACTTCCTTCAAAGGGTGAGTTTTTAATTTTGTGGTACATTTGATATTGGTAGTGAATGATTTGGTTATCCATAAATGAAAATTTCATGCAATATATGTTGCATGTAACATTTGTTGTTGTAAGTCGTGTTACAATCAAATGTTTGGTCGCATGTAATGATGTTGCGGGATCTACAAATTCATTGTTTGGAATGATGTAATTAGCATGTATTGTTGCAACATTTGTTACGATAAGAAAATTTTATTGTTTGTTTGCGACTTCATTATACTGAATAAAATAAATAACTAAAAATGATGTAAATAATGTTGCATTTGTTATCGTAAGTGGTGATGCAGCTATTTTGGCCGCAATATTTGTTGCAGTTGTTGGAGAAATGATGCAACATTTGTTCACCAATTCCACCATCTACATCAACCAAATATTGGAAAGTAAGACACTACTTACACTTAACCCCCTCATATCATGTACTAGGGGAAGCAACATGTACCAATGTGAACCGTGATCTAGGTGTCATTAAACCGTGATCTAGGTGTCATTAGAGAAACCTCATGTTCTTAATTTTGGTGATTTGACATGGTCTCAAACCTTGACTTTGATGTTGGGAGGAAGGAGTTAAATTTGCCTAATCCCCTCTTTATCCTCTACGTATCAACTCTAGGAGTTGTTTTAGCATCGAGAACAAGGGAGTTACTTGAGGCTCATGTTTGAGGCCATATGTGTTGGGAAGAATCAATTCTCCAACGATGGTAACATATTGTTCCCACTTATTGATCACAGTGTACACACTTAACATTAATTGCCCTTCCATGCTAGATAATCCTTTCCTTGGGTCACACTCTTCACACTCCTATAAGTCAATTTCTTCCCCCTCATGTTTCCAATGGCAGGAGTAACAAAATGAAGAAAAAAAATTGTGTTTCAAACATAAAATTATTTGTTGATTACGTTGGTTTGATTGAACTTTATCCAAATTGCAATCCACAATGAACCTCACTAAAAACTAAAAAGTGGATTGATGATAGTCAATAAAGCAAAAAAGAAGTTTCTAAAGAGTCGAAAAAAGTCATCGCTGACATTCATAAGTTTGGTAATGAAGAGCCTTTGAGATTTTCAGCTTTTAAATCCTTTATTTCTTGTTGTTAGTTTCTTCAAATAGGTATGTTCTTAATGTTTGATGTCAGCAAAATTTACTCTTAATTTTTCATCACATATTCACATTTATTTTGGTTTCCAGTAAGTATTTTGTGTTAGAAATTTCCAACTTCCACAAACCTGATAACCTATATATGAATAAGCCAACCTAAGCAAATCCATGGTTCATAAGCAGCTCGTTCCATGATCTAGCATTCGTCTTTATTCTTACATAACCTCACTGCCTGATTATTCCTTGCACATGTAATCACAACCTAAAATATTAAGTACATTTATAACCATTACTAAATGGCAAGAAAGTACGCCCAATTTTGCACCATGTTGAGGACTTGATAATGCTAGAACATATAGGTTTTTGAATATGAAGTTATCATGATGAAGTTGATATGCACATTATGAGCAACCTTTGACATTTATGGTTGGTCTCTAATTGTCATGGATTTACTAGAAATAACTCAAGATCTAGGCATCTATTTTGCAATTATGATACATGACTTTGTAGTTGTGTTAATGTGATGCATCTTCATTATTCCAAGTGTTAGATGTTCCTAAACAAATGGTTCAACTCCAGTTGCCATAATGTGGAAGTGACATTAGTAAAGGAAGAAAGACGCATAATTCTTTGTGGTAAGTCTAGTTTAATTATATCATTCATATAAGTTTAGACCACAAATAAGATAGAAACTTTTACATTTTTTTTGTTTATTTTAATTTCCATTTTGTCGGTTTTGAATTTAAATATGTCGGCATATTCGATCTGTGTCACTTGTTATGATTTTTGACTACTTCGATGAGCTTATGGTGGTTGTGCCTCTTCCCTAATTGCATGCACATAGTAATTAGTAAATTGCAGCTCACCACACAGGGGTTATGGCAAAGCTACAACCTAACTTGATATGGTGGTGGTGGGAAGCGCAGAGCTCTATAGAGAGAGACTCTTACAAGTTAGAAGCTCTTTTATGAGAAAGCACACCACCTAAAGCAATTGGTCTCCTCTTTTTTAACAGAATTTTGCTACTTGAACCTGGGCAACTGTTATTTCTAGTTGGGTACAACGACCACTACTGAAATGCATCATTTATAGGAGGATCATTGTATCGTGGAAGAAAGTTGTCAACGAACCCATGGACCA
>JANAVB010014722.1:0-39108 GCA_029216955.1 Iris pallida
ATATATATATATATATATATATATATATATATATAATATATATATATATATATATATATATCTATAAATGACCTCTAGTCTAGTGGTTAAGAGAAATGCATGCGACCCGAGAGGTCAGGAGATCGATTTCCGGTGGGAGCGTTCGCCACAATTACCTTCTTTCAAAATATATATATAAACTAAATTTTCTTATTCGTTTTCGGTTTTGGACCGAAACCGAAACTCGAAACCGAAATCGAAACCGAATAAGAAAATTTAGTATTTTCAAAACCGAAACCAAACTGATTTTTTTAAAACCGAACCAAATCTCTTATTCGGTTCGGTTCGATTCAATTTTCGATTCAAAACCGAATAATGCTCACCCCTAAATTCCGCTCTAAGTCTTGCAGAACTCATTGAAATTATAGTTCACACAGTTATGCGCCATTCTGTCTGTGTTGTACGCGTGTTCTGCGAGCATTGGTTAGTCGGTGTTGCTTTCATAGTTGGTTAGTCCATCTCACGTAGACTTGTGGGACGATTAATTGTCCAAAATTTTAGGGGAATTTTCCTTGACAACCGCGTCTCATGGGGCCCATGTGGGCATGTGGGGGCAGGTACAGGTGAAATCTTCCTATAAATAGGGTTGTACTCTTGGAGAAAGGTTACACTCTCTTGATGATTACCTCTTTCTCCTTCACTCATGGTTCCTATTTTGAAGAAGAGCAACAACAACAAAACTTCGTACTCAGAGCAAGTCCTAAGAATTTCGTTCTTCTCCTCGTAAGGATCTCAATGAAGCATTCCAAAAGTTCAACTAAACTTGAACTTGGAAGCGATTCGACGATGAGGGTCGAATTTTACTTTGAGCGACAGGGGTTTTCACAACCCGATTACCGTCGTCGACGAATTTCAAGCAGCTTACTATTTTTCAGAACTTGAATCTTGCTTGACAACTTTTATAGTCATACGCGGTATCAACAACAATACCAAAACGAGATTCTACATTATTTCTCTGAAATTATCAGGATTCTTTAGAGAGCATGGACTCACGAGTAAGTTTTTTGGACACAAACTTTCACAGGCTTGTAAAGTTATCTAGAGGCAATATAATCACTAGAAAGGAAAGATTACTCTTAATCTTCAGTTTCTTGGAGTGGAATATGTTCAGACTAATCCAGAACCAGTAATACCAGATACAGATGGATGTGCAAGCTATTACACATGTTATTGACTCTGAGCACAAGTGCAAAAAAAAATCTCTGCAAGCTATTTATCCTCAATGCAATGGAGGACTTTGTAAACCCCCTCCCTGATTTTTTTGATTTCTTGAAATTAGTAATTATTAAGTTGTCATTGCTAATTCCCTAACCTCATCATACTCTAAACCCTTAGTTATTGATTAACCTAGTAAATAGATTTTTTTTTCTTCTTCTTTATCATTATCTAATTATATTTATTTATTGAATTCGATTGCTAATTAAATTTCTATTTATCAAACCTAAGCTAACCTACATCAATTCATCCCGATGGTCTCCCACGTGGCCACAAATTAATAGAACATACATGGACACAATCAAAACATTAGTACCACATACATAATTAGGGTGAGATGTCTAACAAGATCATAAATTATATAAAATATTACTAATAAGAGAAACAAAGTCGTTCTCGATCGGGCCATTTGGTGAACTGTGCTAGTCATCTATGATTGATTGATGTATGAACCCAAACCTTTTAGCAATTACAAGGATGATACAATTTACAAACATAATATTACAAATAAGTACCTATGAAGCAATTTGGAACAATTTCTCTTATCATGCGACTGGCCATGAAGCAATTTGGAACAATTTCTCTTTTTTGGATTTTGATCTTATTTTCCACTTCCTTTTCCTCTAACTTGTAGTGGATCATGGATACTTTGATTTTTCATAACACTTTTTTCATCTGAGGATCCTCCTTCAACATGACTACTAATATTGAATTTCTTATCTTCCTATATAATTGTTCAAACCCATCAACTATTGTAGTAGTTCCAATTTCAGTCAAATATGCATCAACAACCAAAATGGCTGTCACTGTGGGATAATTTTGCATGTCGTGTCACTCAGGATTTGGCATAAACATCACCAATATTTGCACCATTATGGTCATATGCCACTCCAACCTTCATTTTTGTCCACCTCCTACAAAATTATACTTATAAGGTAGATTGAACACTTCCATGATGCGAAAATATACCACGATGTGCCTACATGTTATGTCCTCAAAGTCAAAACTTTCGACGACTACATATACAAAATATGATTATTTGTTATATGTGTTTTTTTATGTCGAGAGGGCCCTACTTCAGGAAAAACTCTTGAATCTTGTAAACGACAAAATCAACATATGTGTTATTTCAGTTACATTATAGGAATGACTATCGTTCATTTCTTGTTGGAATGTCAAAAATCTTCTTTGTGTATAATTACATCATTTGATATTTCATTGGCCATCGAGTCATTAACCTTGGCTTCTCATTAACATCAATCTGATCAGATGTCTCTTCATACCGATAATGTTTAAATGCTCTAGTAAAATGAGTAATAAAATCAACCAACGAATTCTTACTTGATACATATCTCGTATAGAATGTGTGATTACAATTTCTTCACTTTTGTTGCTTGACATTCCTGCACTCAGGGGTTAGCCCAAAAAAATATCCATTATTTTTTCCATATATTTTTTTTTTGATTTTTTTTTATACGGGTTAGCCCACCTCTAGCTTCAATTTATGGATCCGCACAAGCTTGTACTAGATACGTGTTTAACATAAGCTGAAATCCGCCAATGTATTAATACAATTGGCATAACGATGATTTGTCACCCAACTTGGTGTTCTGTAACACTTCATCCCAACTATTGTCAAACTCTACAATCGACTTATAGTACAAAATCAATTCCTTTAAACATTGATAGTATTCTCCAAAGATTATCGGCTTGATCATTTTTAAAAATTTATTCAAGATGTGACACATAAATTAATGGTGAAATGTTCCAAGGAAAACATTGGCTATAACTCTTTTCGATCTTGATTTGTTATGGTCATTTGTAGTAGCCCTTTCGGCATGACTTTCATCCATTTATTAACTAATTCGCTCAAAGGATTATGTTTTCACCAATAAACAATTTTATATTCGAAGATTATTTTTTGACCATGATGATTAATCTCTACAGATGGAGCGAAGAGTCTTCGATATTTTTGTCTTGTATGTTGTATCAAACACAACGACATCACAAAATTTTTGTATATGACCTCCTTGAAACATAATTTGTCCATAAATATCTTAAAAATCTATTGTTTAAGTAAGTTTCGAAGTCAGAAAAAATATTAGATTATTCTCCTTGTATGATATGAAGTGCTCAATCGGTGTCTCTACATCAAACCTCTCATCTTCTTTTAAATCTCGTTCACAATTTATAATATCTTTCTATGTACACCCCATGAATTCAGGTCCTCCACAATCTCTCCATCAACCATAGTTGTTAACATGTTGGTAATTTTACTTTAGGAAATTGTTGGCAAATACCGTTTGGATGTCAATACATTCCAATTGCACCTTAATAAATATATCCTGCTAGAAGTTTCGGTCCATGATTATGACTTCCACCATAGATAATTTAGCGCTACACCAAACTCTAACTATTCCACTGTTTCTTTCCCCCATAAGTGGTACTACACATTTGTATTTTTATTCCCATATGTCTTATTAGTATGTCCCTCATTAGAGCAAACAAATTGTTTCCACGTAACCTGATCATTTGTTGCCACGCCCCAATTTGGGGAATCGTTCGCTTCGCTTTGATTCATGTCGAATCGTTCGTCCTCGCTAAGGCGTGATGCCATACAAGTCTGGAGTTGCAGTTGTACAAGGCAAGAATGTGCACCCTTGTGTCGTTTCAAAATATTTGAAAATAAGCCACATTTGTAGAGACAATAAGTACGTAGAATAGGAAGAAATAATATTCATTTTATTGATATTTTTAGTCAAAATACAACTTTTTCGGTACTCTTTGAAATGCCTTTTCGGCTACATTGATTCATGAAAAGAAATACAACTGATAGGCTGCCATAAAATAGCTTCTCGTTTCATACATTATGTCCCTTTAGTACTTTTAAAATCTAAGCAACAATCTTTGAAACCTCCGCAATACTTTGTGCGTCTCTTATTGAAATACTTTGAAAGGAAATAGCAGCAACTCAAAGCCTTAGTTCAGACGTGCGCCCGAGCCTTCTCCAATACCTGTGGAGGAGGGGTCAGCACATTATAACAATGCGCTGGTGAGCCCCATTGGCCCTCTCAGCTAAACCAACATTTTATTATTAATGACAAGCATTTTAAATCATGATATTTGTTAGGGACAGACAACATTCGAGTATTCACATCGAGCAACATGATATTTATGAAACAACTGTTTACTTTACCATTGGCCGAATCCAGCTTTCCTGCATAAGATACAGGATATATAATACTTACCGCCCCTGCATAAAATAATTATTAGCATGCATCCTGACTACATGGCCACTGGCGTTGTTAAACCATACGGACTATTTTGCCCTATAGGACTTCAAGGTATTGTAATGTCCACTAAAGTAGGTAGCTAGTCTCTAAGAGTGCCTCACAATACCCGTGCTCCCATAGCACACCAAAGTTTCCTCCTAGGCCAAATCAATCCCGGCGCCCCAGAGTACCGATTCGAGGAAACTTACCTCAGACCTTGTGCACAAGTTGTCCATGACCATGCGAATGCGTGTCTGACTCGATAAGCATACAGTGCATGGTAATATGAAAGTAATAGGCAACTTGTTCATTTTCCAGCATTTCATATTCATCAACTCAGGCATCAATTCATTTCATTTCAATGTTCATTTCATCACAGCATTTCAATGTTCATAGGGACAAGCATCAATTCAATGATCATGTGGCAATTCATTCATTACTAGAGTGTTAGCAACAAATCAATTCATTCAATGTTCGTATCTCTAGCTTCTTAGTGGTATTGACTTGTGGCATTAGCATCAAGTTATCGATCACGGATGTTGTACGATAATTTATTTAGTTGGCATGAAGGAGTAGCAAGAGGGACAAAACCACCACAGAGATCCACACTCACTAGTCAGAGAATTGCCGAGAGAGAGAGGAACACTTGCGCGCTTAGCCTTCCTTCATGCGTCCGTCTGCAATGGCACCAAAAGTTTGGTTAATACTCTGTCTCGTTATGTTCCCTTCTGTCAAAATTCTCAAGAATGAATGCCATAAAATCGATAAAAACGGGCAAGAATCAATTCATCAAAAACTATTCATAAAAGCATCCATCAAAACCAAGCAACAAAACCAGCAGCAAAACATCCAGAAAAAACTCTCGGACGCATTTAAGAGAAACCAATCCATTAGTTGGAAAGGTTCTTATGCATTTGTCCGTGATCGATTCGATGCCGACGGTAAGTTTTCCCAATACTCGGTTCCGACTGAGTTGATCAAGCCACAAGCCTTACGTAGTGAACCGCTAGGAGCGGGGCACTACATTTGTTGCCTTATTTTTCTACTGCTGCTCATTCTTACTCTAAGCCAACTTCTCGTGCATATTGATCATAAGAAGAAAAAGCTTATTCAATTGACACACTCTTGTCCAATTTTTGGTTTTAATCTTCTCACACTTGGGATGTGTATGTTTCAATTGCACAATCTTCTTCCATCCCTATTTATAAAATCATAATATGTAGTTCGAAAAACAACATAGGCAAGAAGAAATCTCCACAAAAAAAAATCAATTTCCTAAACTATCCACTATCCCACTAAAATTAATTCCCTAAAAAGTATCTACTTTTTATATAGTTGAATACAAATTAAGATGAAGAGGAAAAAGAATTCAAAATGCAAAACATTCAACAAGCTATACTTATATTTCCAAATTGTTGTATTATCATGTGAACAATGAATACTAATAAACTAATTAAAATTGCAAGGGAAACAAAAGATTAAGCAAAAAAGAACAAAAAATGGGTTTCTATGTTTGTGTTTGATCAAATATGTTTTAAAGGGAAATTTGAGGTTTTGTCACATGGATGGCCATTGATCTTAAACTGGCTTTTGGTTAGAGAATAGGCATGCTTTATTTTTTTTTTACAATTTACAAGAATTCATTCATCATCAAGAAATACATTATGTTAATAAGCATAGTAGAACATATCAAACTCATCCTAGCTACCCTCAAACAACTATGCCAACTAAAACTTAAGAAAAAAATTAAAATTGAAACCAAAGTATAATCCATCAAGTATATCAACAACAAAAGCAGCCAAAAAGTAATGCAGTCCAGAAAAAAAAAGATTCTACTGCTTGACCATTGTGTATACAAGTTCAAGACATTCAGAATTTTTAGGTTCCACAACACCAGATAAGGTCCTTAGTTAGTCCTTAGTTAGAAAAAAAAAAAAACAAGAAAGAACAAAGTGAAAGAAATCTGCCTCAGCATTGCGTGCAACTACAGAAAGTACCCAAAAACAATTGACACATTTTCTGGCTTTAAACCATATGAACGTCTACCCAATTACAAAAAAGAAAATAAAGCAACAACAAATACACAATAATGTAAACAAAATGGTCCATCTCATTAGTTCTTCAGTTCTACGTATTGACAAACCCTAAATGTTTTAGTTTAGTTAGATTTTCCTTAAGTTAGGATTCTGACAAAAAAATAAAAAAGAACAAAACTTTAATGGAGGGAATGAAAAGAATAGTGCGTACTTTGGAGATTGAAGATTACCATCATTCTATTGAAGATAGGTGACATATGCTCCACAAAGAGAGAAAGGGGAACGATTGGGTTTCTTTGGGCTTAATTTCAACTTTGATACCCTCAACTATTGAATATTTTCAACTTTATACCCTAAAATTTAATATGCATCAACTTGATACCCTAAAAAAGACAAAATTACCTTGTCCATCCACCCCCTCTCCCTCCTCCACACACATTTGGCTACCCCACCACCGTCCCCTCCCCCCCCCCCCCCCCCCCGGTTACACCATAGTCTCCCAACCCTAGCTGTACCCCTACCCCCTCCCACCCCCCACCCCCACCCCACCCTCTCTCCGCACACGCTGGCGTATTTATTGTTACTGACGTTGTTGAGCGTAGAGAAGGGGGTCAACCACTATGGGGGGAGGGGTGGGGGTGCAGTTCAGCGGGGAGGGGGGGGTTGGCTACCAGAGGGGGAGGGTTAGGTGTTGGGTGGAGGAGGGATAATTTTGTCTTCTTTTATTTTGGGTAGAATATGAAAAACTAGAATAGTTGAGGGAATTATTTAGTAAAATATAATATCATTTAAAAGTAAAGCACTAGGAACCTTATATATATAATGTTAGAAAAATAATTAATTGTGTAATAACGAAGGTATGAACTTCATTATTAATAGTGGTAATTCAATTGGTAGTGAAGAAACATAATGTGTCAATATAATTTGCCTACTAATGCGAAAGACAATTTGTTTGTGTTCTAATTTGTGTTGGTATTGCGGAGGAACCAACTCAAGTCTAATTACATTTGTTGTGACACATGTGTCTGTAGTAACGTCGAGCACCTATAGGGGGGTGAATAGAGTGCGTGTGTGCAACGAAAATAATAATCCTCAATTAAAAATTACGGCAGTAAGTAAACGGATATAGGCAGGCACACTACACCAAAACGGATGATTTGCGACAATTAGAGTTTTCCAACAACGACATATTAAATTTTTTGTTTCATTAATTTGACAGATTAAAATTGTTGTTTAACATCAAAACCCATTTTCCAAAATAGTAAATTTGAATTTGACGTATTAAAATAGTTGTTTAACATCAATCGTTGAAATTTTTTGTATCCCTAAATTTTGTCTCCCTAAATTTTGCCAAAAACCCAAGCCCGCTGGAACCCTCCTCTCAAAACTTATCTCTTTTTTCTTCTCGACTTTTATTTCTCTAAAAATATTTCCCCCTTTTTTCAATCCTCCATTCTCCCTAGAAGAACATTTTCTAAGGGAGCGATAGGCAGGCCTCATAATTTCAGAATATTGGTGAAGAATTATGAAACCACGACAAAATATGGGCAATGGGGCTCTATAAGTATTAGATTCTCGTAATATATGATTTTTTTTTTGAAAAATTGTATCAAATTTTGATAATGTACAAATGGTTTAGTTTTATGCTCTTTTGATTACATGTCATATCCCATACTAGCTTTGATATTTTGATTGCATGTCATGTTCAATAATTCTCGCCTTGGTGTTTGATGAAATGATGCAGATAATTGAAATCACTCTTAATTATATAATTTTCCTTTTCATTTTCTTAGTTTTATATCACAATGCATCTAGCTCCTAATATGATCGAATATTGCAACACTATGAATCAAACTTTATTGAAAATCCTCTATGCTTTTATTTTTGAAACCCTTTTGTTCACATTAATTTGGATTCTTCGTCGTTTGTCCGAATGTATGGATAGTTATTTCGCCATATGCTTTTATTTTTGAAATGCAATTTCAGTATTTATAATGTACTTGGTTAGGGCCAAAGAACCATTTCTGCTTCTCTAGAGGTTTAAGTATTGGACAACTGCAAAATGCTGTCAAAAATAGGTTCATGCAGATATCATAATACTCGTTTTAACTACTATACAAAGAAAAGAAAAGAAAAAATGCATGCCTCTCTGGTTTGCGCACAAGATGGATATTGCAAACCATATTGCATCCATATGGATGATATGTATATTTTTGAATAGGAACAATGTCGTTAACTATGTTGCATAAATAGTAAAGACACCAAGCCTATTGTTAAGCACATCTACATGATAGGGATGGAAACACTAGTTTTTGCAACATAGATTCCAATTGTTGTTATACGTGAGCACATGAATTTTTAGATTTTTAGAAGTGCATCATATGAATGAATCCAAAAGGTTATATAACTCCAACTAGTGTGGCATCTTTTTTTTTCCTGGGTTTGTATTCAGTTTTTTTTTCCAAAAGCCCATGCCAATATACAATAAGGGAAGTTTCATATTATCTAGTTGAGCCTTCGTGCTTTCTAGATTTGAACTTCGACCTGTTGATAGATTTGATGTCTCTACTGTGTAGGTCGGTCAGCTAGGAGATGTAATACACAAGTATAAGGCTGCTGGTTAAAATGCACCATCTAGCTTGTTTGCCCAGGATTTGCAAAGCAATTGTAATTTGTAGGTTTATCATCTTTTTACATGTAAACTATGTACTCTTTTAGGTTGCGTTTGAGATAGCTGGTTAACACACAAACACGCCATAACTTTATTGTTTTAGTGGTTTACTAAATCAAATCGCAGATCAGTGTTTCAAAAATTAGCAGAAGTTAAACCATCAATCGTTTACATGTGCATTTCAACTGAGGTTTGAATGAGTCTTCATTAGAACCTTTCTCTTTCACGTTGCTATACACGAAGAAAACCTTAGAATCTTGATATACTTTCATATATACATTTTTGAAGTTTGATGCCTTGAAGTAATTATAATGATTTTGATGACGTTACACATGTATATGTTATAGGTTTGTGTCATCTTATCGTCAATTATAGCTAAATCTTTGGAGGTGCCTCTAGTAAATAATTAGGGTTACATAAAAAGATTTATTTACCTTTAGGTTGGATTCTATTGTACAATCATTGACATTGTTTTATGATCTAGTTGTATAATTGGCTCTATTTTTTTTTGTTTAATTGGCTTTCTAGTACTTCTTACTATCTTAATATAGATTTGATTAAAAAAATTAGTTTGGAAAGTTAACTGGATTATGAAAATGAATAAATGCGTAAAGTAAGAATGTCAGAAAAGCAAACACAAACATCGAGCTTTATACTGGTTTTCCTCTGAGAGAGTCAGTCCAGTCTCGAGAAATCTATCTCGATCCACTATGTAGTGAAACACAAGCTTTGATTCGAAGCTTGCAACTTCTTACAGACACATGCTTTCGATCCGAAGAGCACTACTTCACAGCCACGAGCTTTGATATGAAGAACTCGCGACTTCAAACTTGGAATGAAAACGAAATGGTTTTCAAGCCATCTTATAACTCGAACCAAACTTCTAGATCAAACTGAACTGACACTTGCTTGGCTAGGAGTCGTAAGGCTTAGATAAGAAATGATTTAAGCTCAGAGAACTCTTGTAAAGAATAGAAGAGAAGGGAATGGGATGAGATGAAAATGAATGAGAATCTCCTCTATTTATAAGGTTGTGGAGGACCGAACTCGGGCAGAGTTCGGTTCCCTAACATTCATAATTTTGAACGTTGGAGCATGTTCTTCAGGGTGACCTGATTCAAGGGTTGCTGGGTCAAGTGGTCCGAGTTCGGCTGTCCTGTAAACAACATGGTCCAAGTGAATGTGGGCTCTTTGGATGGGCTGGTTTGTATAGTTTGTGGACTGAGTAGATAGGAAATTTTGTAGGCTTTTTGTTAGTGGTATGAAAAGCTAATCAAGTACGAACACGCTCGATGTACATTTTTGCTAGACTTAATAAAGTTTGAAAATACATAATAAAATAAAAATATATCTTATTCAGCAACTTTAGCAATTTTGGCGAAGACCTTGTTCAGATGGTGTAGCAGTGTAGTAGTCATCCAGCAGTTGTATTTTAGCAGTATATTATTTGTTGCATCGAACCAAAGTTTTAGTCAATTATCGAAATCAGGTGTGACCATGACCTGTGGCCAACAATCTTCCTCATTTCGATAATTGACAAACTCTAATTGATGCACCAAAAAAATGAACTCATAACCGTAAAAATCAAAGCTTTGATATAGTACTTTTCCTTTTTGATATAATATTTTTCTTTTATTTTGTATACTTCTCCCCTTTGTCATTTGAGCAAAATGAAAGCTCCCCCACAAACAATAGAGTGAAGCAGTACAAAACATATAACAAGTATTAGACAACACAACTAAGTAGCAGAATGATAAAATTATAAAATATTAAAGTGCATAAACTACTGGAATAAAACTGGATGTTCAGTACATAAGAGCATGATACATAATGCAATTAGTACTAAAATATAAAGTGTAACATGCATGACCAAAATGAAAAGTGTCACATAAGTCATATAACATCAGCAGCAGCATCCAAGCCATAAAATCATAACTAGAAGACGACATCAGCTAGTTGTTGGCCCATTGGTCATGGTCAAACCTGATTTTAATATTTGATCAAAATCTGTCTCGATATATGGAGCTACTCAGATGTTTACTCAAGATATTTTGGACACTTGGACACTGATCAAGATCGGATATCTACTCAGTTCAAGACCGAAGCTATGTTTGCCACTCGAGTCTGTATTTCTTTATGCAATGTAATTTTTACTTTTAATGAGTCTAGAAATACATTGTACACCGAGTCGTATTGGCAAATAGGCTATCCAAATCGTTTTTAAAATGACCTATGTTTTTGAAAAACATCCCTTATTTACAAAAGCTTCTGAAGGATTTTAAAAAGCCCAAAAATCACTTTTGAAAAACCCTGACCAACCCTGACAGAACTCGGCCCGAGTTCGGCCAGAGTTCGGTTAGTGATCGTTTGATTTTCGAACGTTTGAAAAACTTGGTCTCCCTTCAGTTGCGAATTTTTACATAGAGTTCTGCCTGAATTCTGCCAGAGTTCTGTCTTTGGAAAAACTATAAATAGAGAAGAATTCTGATCATTTCAAATTACTCATTCACTTTCATCTCTTCTCTTCTAAGCTTACGTTTCTTTCCAAAGAATTCTAAAAAGCTTTCATTTTCTAATCCCAAGCCAGTTACAATTCTCTAGTCAATTTGCCTGTACGGTACGGTCTAGAATATTTCAGAAAAATTGTAATCAGAGGCTTGGTTGAAGAAAGACTCTTCAAAATTGAAGTTGGTCGAGTTCTTCGTATCAAATCTCGCGTCTGTAGAAGTTGCAAGGACTTCGTATGAAAACTTGCGGGATTTTCCAATAGTGGATTCCACTGGAAGCTAGAGTTCTTCCGATTGGACTAGTCCTCACAAGAGAAAAACCAGTATACATCGCTGTGTTTGCGTTTGCCTTCTGATCTCATTTCTTTTACAGTTATTATTTTATGATTATTGATTTAATTCTGTGATCTTACTGTTAACAAGTTTTTAATTAGCAATATTCTGCTGCCGACTCTATTCACCCTCGTCTAGAGTATTCTGCTTTACGACTTCGTTCCTATAATTGGTATCAGAACGGGTTATACAGGTAAAGCAAAGTAAAATTGCAGCTATATTTAATCATTCTTAATTGCTATATAAATCACAGTATAACACATGGCAACTATAAAATTCACAAGTGAAGGCCAAGCCACAAACAGACCTCCACTGTTTGACGGCACAAACTATACTTATTGGAAAATACGGATGAGTTTCTTCTTAAAATCTCTTAATTTTGACTTATGGTCTATAGTTATTGATGGCTACAAAAAGCCTCCTCGTATTACTGTTTGTTTGCAAAAACAAAAAGTTTATTCCAAACTTGAAAAAGAATAGTACAAAGTACAATAAATTCTGGGGAAGTACAACTGTAGGAATCTGATCAGAAGACGATCACTTTATCCCTTAGACTATGTGAACTTGAAGACTGTAGCCTCTGAAGAATGCAGCAGCAATCTTACAAGAGTTCTTGATCTCTGTACCTATGTATCTGATCATTTCACAATGATTGGAAACTCTATTTATAGAGTTCAAGAAATAACTGTTTTAGCAGTTATTCTGATGTGCGCGAGGCTGGATTGTGCCATAATGGGTTGTGCCAACCTCCTGTTGTGCCAACTTTTATTCAGTTGTTAAGTCGTATACTAACTGTATTTAGACGCGTGGCATCATGTGATTGAGATATACGTGGTCGTGTACAGGATAGTAGACACGTCTTGAGAGATTAGTGGCATGTGCGCCACGTCATCCTGTTTTAGAATGTAAGTTGTCTCAACTTTATCAGGTTGCGCGACCTTCAGTCAACGAGTCAAACTGCGCTTGATTTGGGCTGCGCCTAAACACGTGGCAGCCTTTGAGCAGAAGTCATTCAGATTGCGCCTAGGCGCAACTAAGGATTTTATCTGGATTGCGCCTAGGTACAACTTACGAAGTGTACAGGATAGCTGTCAAACAACTCCCCTTGAGCGGCACAATTCACGGAATTCGAAGAGATTTTCCTCGTTCACTGTGGTGTCAGTTGTCAGTGTTGTCAGGTAATAATGGCCATTAAGTGTCAGACGCCACATAGATTTTGGCGCAACAAGACTGGGCGCAGTCTGATATATGGTGCAACCTGTTCAGCGGTGCAGTCTGTTCTCTGAGCTTCATATCAGTGGCGTAACCTAATTTTTGGGGCGCAACTTGATCACTGATTAGTATGTTCAGGGCGCAACTTGATTTTTAGCCCCTACAAGACCCCCTTCAAAGTTTTCAAAACTTAAAACGTTTCAAAGTTTTGAAATACTTTGAATTTTAGAAAAAAAAAAATTGACTGGGTCAAGTTGCGCCAGTCAATGCTCGGTCATCACAATTAAATTTTTTCTCGAAAATACTCAATCTTCTCTTCGTCTTCCCGAGTTTCATTGATTATTTTTAGTTTTCCATGAGGAATATGAAGAGTCATTTTGGTGATATATATATATATAGGGGCTGATTTTCTTACTTTATTCTTCTCTTCCGTGATGGCGTCTAAGAAGGAGATGGAGGCCAACGCTGTCACCAAGAACAAGTCTCCTGAAGCGGGACATGATGTTGCGCCTACAACTTATTTGTTGGAGGCTGACCCATCGCTGAGAGCGGTGAACTTTTTAGACTATTTTGGTCTAGACCCGACGGTCTTCAATTGCTCGAGCGGTGGGCCATCCTCTGAAGAGCGTGACGATTCGGAGGGATTCCTTAATCTGATGCGTCGCTCGGGGATCCGCAACATGCAGGAATTGGATGCCACCCTTCGTCAGATCGATGAAGGCAAGAACAAGAAATAATGTTTAGGCGTGCCAAAAATTCTATTCTCTTTTCCTTGTCTGTAGGGGTCCACCCATCTTTATGTAATAAAATCTAAAAATTTTGATATGTTGTGTGGCTGTGATTTCGAATAGCGCACATGGTCGCATTCCTTTGGCTAATTCTTCGTTTACTGTTTCTTCTGAGGGACACATGGCAGTCGTCACACGATTTTAGGCGCCCATTTTTAGTTCTTTCCCAAAATAGGCTCCTAGAATGACGCACCCGTCTTCATCTTTCACTTTTTTTAAAAAAAAGGACAACCAGAAACGAAAGAGTCATTCATATTTTCTCAAAACAAATAGCTTCTCACAAGGTCCCACTTGCTCCACTTCATTCTGATGTTATTCTTTTGTATGTTGCGCCTTCAAAAGTTGGTAAATCTCAGCAAAGAACCAATGATTTTCTTATATGAGCATTTTTCTTTTGTGCCACTTTTGAAGATAAGCACTGACTTGCATGTTGTAAACACTGTCGATATGCACTAACTATTTCTGAGAATAGGTGCACACCGTGGTCCAGTGTTTAGCTTCGATCAGAGGCGTGTATTGCTGACATGCGCTAATTTGATCGACTCGTACTGAAGAGATATGCGTTTGTTGATCGGCGTGCATTTCTGATATACGCCTGTTTGATCAGTACGCAGTGCTGATGTGCGCTTGTTGGTAGGCGCACATGGTTTGATATGTGCCTGTTGATAGGCGCACATTGCTGATATACGCCTGTTGATAGGCGCGCATTGTTGATATGCGTCTGTTGATAGGCGTACACTGCTGGTATGCGCCTGTTGATAGGCATACATTGTTCGATAAATTCTGCTAACTCCTCCTGTTTTATTAATATATGCAGAGACTCGGTTAGCAAGCTTCTTCAGGACTGGCATCGGTGATTTGGATGCTGTAGAGGGCATTCTTCTGACACTCACATCAGACAGCTCATGTGGTTTTGACACTCAAATCAGACAGCTCAGAACTCTTCATGTTTAAGAAGGGTCTTCCTCAGATGGTAGGAAGAGCCTATATACATGAGAGTTGGATGGTGGAGACGCAGAACTAGGAATTGTATCACAAGGGTGATTTCGTTCCTAGTTCCCCTGGCGGGTCGTCTTCTCTCCACCAGTTGTATTGACAGCAGCTCATCTTTGGGCTGCTGTACTCTGTGGTTCTCCTCTCGTCTTTATGAGAGAGAAGACCAGAGTTGATTCCATTGTCTGGCTCGTTGCTTCAGGTCGAGACGACAAAGAATTGCCACCAACAAATAAGATCCAAAAATGTAATAGACCTTTATGTTATATTTAGAATGAAAATCCGAGATGTAATAGATTTCCATCAAGATGTATCTTTTTTTTTAAGAAGAAATAAGGAAATCATCTTCTCTTATTCTTCCTTTTATAATTTGATTTTGATATGCTGTCATATATAACAGACTGCAGAGAGAATATGAATGTGGTAAGTTGTTTGACGTGAATATTTGGAATTCAGGGTCGTGAGAGACATGAATTCTCATTATGATAAATGAATGAGTGATCAGTCACTTCGATTGAAGAAGAGACTTTGAATGAATGAATGGTCGTTCAAACTCTCGAAGAAGAAAATGAATCAATCAATCACGTCGGTTTCAAAGAAGGGATGATGAATGGTTAGTTATAAATGAATGAATCAGTTATAAATGAACGAACAGTTGTGCTTCTTTCCAAAAGTCGCATCATTTTTTGAGGCCGATTATCTAGTTGTTTTGCCTATAAATAGAACAAAACTTTTGTAGATATTGCCAATCTCTTTCCCTTCTGTACAAAAAATATCTTCCAAAGATTTGCTCGCTCCGAAGACTGAAGAAGAGACCAAGATGCCTCCTGCTGAGCCTCCAGTATCTCATCAGAAAGAAAGGGGTGAAGGCTCAACTATTCCTGCATCGAGACGGGATGTGATTGCTGAACTGGTGGAACCTGGAAAAACTGTCGAAGAAGAAGCATTGAGGATGATTGCTTGCGAGTTTTTCGTGAGTTCCGACAAAGAGATGTTTGAACGATTGGCAAATTATGTATTTAATAAGGAAGGGTCAGGGCCTCCTCCCCGTCCTTAATATTATGTAATTCCATTCTGCTTTTGAATAAAAATATGAACTTTTATTTACATCATGTCTCTGAAAATAAAGAACATTTTGTCTTTATACATAATATTTCTTGAGAAATTTGCCTTTGATGGGCATCATAGCAACTCTGCCATCCATATCTGTTAATTGATAGGCTCCATTTGAGAAGACTTTATTTACCACATACGGCCCTTCCCATTTTGCCTCGAACTTGCCTTTGCTCATATGTGTCATAGTCATAGGACGTCTAACTGTAAGGACTAACTCGCCTTCCTGAAAAGTTCGCACTCTGACTTTGCGATTAAAGGCTCTTGAAATCTGGGCCTGATAAAGTTCAATGTGCTGTTGAGCCAGTAACCTTTTCTCGTCGAGCGCCTTCAATTCTTGAAGCTGAAGACGATCATTATTTTCTGTAGTAAGTTCGTTAGCAATGGCAATTCTCAATGATGGAATTTAAATTTCCAAAGGTAGAACAACTTCACACCCATATACTAAAGAAAAAGGTGTGCAACCTGTAGGATTACGGACAGTAGTACGATATGCCCATAGACATTCTCCAAGTTTATCACTCCAATTACGTTTGTTGATAGAGACAAACTTTTTAAGGAGTTTAATAATGGTCTTGTTGAACGCTTCAGCCAACCCGTTAGCCACAGGATTATAGACCGTAGAGGCAACATTATTGATTATGTTGTCATCACAGAACCTATTAAACTTCTGGCTGATGAATTGCGACCCATTATCATGGATGATTCGGCAAGGGACACCAAATCTATATATCACATGATGTTTGATGAAGTTGATGACACTACTCATTTTAACTTCAGCCAAAGGTATAGCTTCTGCCCACTTGGAGAAAAAATCGGTTATAGCTAAGATGAACCGATGTCCTTTAGATGAAGGAGGATTGATAGGGCCAATTATATCCATGTCCCAAGCTTCAAAAGGCCATGAGGCAGCAGTCGGATGAAGAAATTCCGATGGTTGGTAAATGAAATCTGCATGAATTTGACATGCACGGCATTTCCTTGCATAGTCAATAGCATCTGATACCATAGAGGGCCAGTAGTAGCTCATACGTCGAATACGATCCTATAGCTTAAGACCAGGCTGATGTGCTCCACAAACACCATCATGAGCTTCACGTAATATCTGCTTTGCTTTATCACCAGCGAGACACCTCAAGAGTAATCCATCAAAAGTTCTTCGATAGAGTGTTTTAGTAGTATGATTATAATAGAATCGAAGCGATCGACGACGGATACTTGTAGATTCTTTAGGATCTTCTGGCAAGATGTCATGCACTGCAAAATCAATGAAAGGTGCTCTCCATTCCTTGCTAATGACATTGACTTCAGTTAGGTTGCTGAATTCAATGTTGTGGTTGTTTTCAACACAGAATAGTTCTCTGTTAGAGATAACAACCATCTGTTGTCTTTTGACTGGAACTGTCAATACCGCAGCTAGGTTAGCTAAGGCATCAGCTTCTGTATTGCATATGCGACGTACATGTTCGATGAAGAACCTTTTGAACGAAGAAGCTATCCTGATTGCTTCTTCATGGTATGGTACTTGATCTTGATGTCGGACTTCATATATGCCTCTAACCTGATTAACAATCAGCTTAGAGTCGCCATATACTTCGAGATATTCAACACCCAGTTGTTTAGACAATTGGAGTCCAATGAGCAAGGCATTGTATTCTGCCACATTGTTAGAGCACGATTCGTCTAAAGAATAAGCCCTTTGAATAGCTAATCCATCGGGTGAAACGAGAACAATTCCCACTCCAGCCACAAGGGTACCTCCAGGTCCAATTCTAGAAGCTCCATCAAAGAACAATCTTCAGATAGGAAATTCTTCTGAGATCATATTTGATTCCAATGTTTCGTCAAAAATCTCATCATAGAGTTTAGACGTCTCAGGGAGAGGATGAGCTGCTAAAAAGTCAGCAAGTGCTTGGCCTTTCACAGACTTTTGAGGAACATAAACCATATCATATTGTGCTAATAATATGGCCCATGTGGCAAGGCTAGAATTGAGTGTACTTGGCTTCTTCATTAAGACTCGAAGAGGATTGACTCGGGATATGACATGAATAGTTTGGCCTATGATGTAATGTCTTGTCTTCTGAACGGCAAACATTAAGGCTAAACATTCTTTCTCCACCGGACTATAACGATGTTCAGCTCCAATCATTGTTCGACTAAGGTAATAGATGGCTTGTTCATGACCTTCCTTGTTCTTCTGAGCCAGCAAAGCCCCCAATGAATGATCCATTGCCCAGACATACATTAAGAAAGGTATTCTTGAAATTGGTGGTACAAGAACATGTGGACTCATTAAATACCGCTTTATGTCATCAAATGCTCGTTGACATTCTTCCGTCCAAACGAAAGATACACCTTTCTTCATTAACTGAGTAAATGGTCTGTAACGTCCAGATAAATTCGAAATGAACCGCCTGATGTACGCAAGTCGACCTTGGAATCCTCGTAGCTCTTTTAGGTTGCGTGGAGGACGCATCTCTTGAATGGCTTTGATCTTCTCGGGATCAACGTGTATACCCTTAGAGGTAATGACGAAGCCGAGAAATTTGCCACTAGAGACACCCAAAAAAGACTTGGTGGGGTTCATTTTGAGTTGATGCAGGCGCATTAGATTGAAGATAGTTCTTAAATCTTGAATGTGATCTTCCTTGAGACGACTTTTAACAGCAATATCGTCAACATAACATTCGACAGTCTTTCGCAGATAATCTCGAAAGATAGAACTCATAGCCCGCTGGTAAGTTGCAGCTGCGTTCTTAAGACCAAACGGCATGACTGTATAACAGTACACTCCTTGAGGAGTACGAAATGAAGTATGTTTCTCATCTTCAGGATTCATCCGGATTTGATTATATCCAGAAAACCCATCCATGAAAGAAATTCATTCGAATCCACATGTATTGTCGATCATGACATCAGTAATTGGGAGAGGGAACTCGTATTTAGGGCAAGCATCATTGAGATCCCGAAAGTCTATGCAAACTCGAACCTTTTCGGTCTTCTTCAGAACTGGTACAACGTTGGCTACCCAGTCAGGACGCTGTTCTTCTCTGATAAAACCACAAGATATAAGCTTTTTGACTTCATCATCAATTGCATCAATCATTTCAGGCTAGAATCGTCGTTGTTGTTATTTGACCGGCTTGACATTCGGCAAAATGTTAAGCTTGTGAGTTGCAATTTGAGGATATAATCCCGGCATATCTTCGTAACTCCAGGCAAAGACATCAATATATTCACGAATAAAATGAATTAATTCTTGTTTATCAACCTCTGAGAGATTTTTGCTAATAAAGATTGGTCGTGATACGCCCTTCTCTCCAATATCGATCTGGACTAGTTGATCCTCAGTAGGTGGTTCTCGTTGTTCAAAATGAAGTTTCCACTGATTGTCCATCCTTTGTGCCCAAGGGTCCATTTCAGGAGCTTCTTCAATGTCATCTTCCGAAAATTCGGCAGACACCATGTTAGAAGATACTATCACTCTATGAACATGACCAATGCTGGTATCAGAATCCCATGAGATAGAATCAGAAGAGTTTGAACATTCTTCTTCATCAGATTCAGAAGGTTATGGAGTTGGAAGTGGTGACGTATAACCTAGTCCTCGTTTCGTTTTACTATGGTATTGTTGTGATTTTCCTTTTGGAATGGCAATACGAAGAGGAGTTCGCCTTCCTTTACCATTGTTGAGGCCTGTTCTGAAATCATAGCCCATTTTACGGATGATTGTTTTGGATTGTGGACTATAGCGTCGTAATTGTAGCCTTCCCGTATCATCTCTATTATCATTATAGAGCATGATTTTTGGTTCCTCTCTTTTGTTGAAGAATATAGGCTTTTCATCTTTCTTTCGAGACGGTACTAAGAAGTACGACTCTTGTATTGAATCCAGTGATACCACATTTCGCAGAGATGATACGATTTCTATTATAAGTGGTTTAAAGTTATCTAGCATATCCAAATAACACTGAGTATAGTAAAATACATCAGTATACTGCAAAGGAGATGCTTTATTGATTTTTACACCATCATTTACAACAGGAACTTTAGCCTTAGCAGGCTTAGTTAGATTGATGACAAGAGGGGGAGAAGAAGAACGAGAAGAAGAAGGGAGCTTCTTACGACGAAGATCGATTACAAGCGGCTCAAAAGAGGTGAGCTCCCTTTGTTCTTGACTATCACCCTTAGACCGCTTCTCATGGGAAGGAAGATAGATAGTCAGTGGTTTGGAAGACTGAGGACATGAGGTGCGTCCTTTGACGGGAATCACCAGAGTATCATTTGGAACATTCTTCTGTTCGTTATCTGTGTCCATTGCTAGTACCACCTTCATGAATTCCTCCTTGTACATATGAGAATCGTTGCAATATGCTTCAACTCCTTTGAAAGGATTCAGATCTGCAACCTCGTTTTGGACTTCTCTATTACCATCCAAATACACTATGACAATGTGCACAGGTGACTGGCTCCTTTTCAGATTTCTTGAGAAGAGTAAGACAAGCGTCAGCCTGCATCAAGGCTTCACTTAACGTCTCTCAAGTCTCTTTTGAGAGACGTAAGAGTTCAAAGATTGACAATCTTGCTGGAGTATTGGCCAATTGAGCCAATATGTCAAAATTGTAAGGCTTTTCAAGGCCAAGAGATGAGGACTTCTTTAGTGCTTTGTCAAAGCGAACAGGTTGCTTTCCCTTATCTGCTGATGTTGGTTTAGGAGGAAACAGTTCAACCACCGGCAAAGATGTGGATGGTGTATTCTCAGCAGGAGAAGATGATGAAGGAGGAACATCAGGAGACGGAGCAGGATTCTCTTAATTTTCGGAATACTCCCGAAGATAGGGTTTTCCTGATCTAGTGCCTATTAAAATTTTTTTTTCTGTTAGTGGTTCAAAGGATACCATATTGCAGTTCTTGGATTTAGATTTGGAATGCTTCTTTTGCTTAGAAGAGGAAGGTGTTTCAAATTCTGCTACCAGATCTGGATGAATCCACATAATCTCTCCTCTGTCAGTTGACAGCGGAACAAGACCTTCATTTTGAGGAGGTGAAGGATTCACGATTTCAAGAGTAGTCCTTGGAATGGGGACAACACCATCTTGCACAAGTTGTGGTGGAAAATTACCGAATTATAGAGAAACTACATTAGCAGTCACCGTTTTCTCGTCCTGTTGCAGAGTAATTGATCCAGAGTTGACCAACTCCTGAATTTTACCCTTGAGCACATAACATGCTCTGGTTGGATGCCCTATAAACCTGTGATAAACACAGTATTTAGGGTGATCAGTTTTACCCACTTCTTCTGGTCGTTTTACCTCTGGAAGCTGAAGCTTATTGCTTTTGATCAAGCAATCGAAGATGCTTAAAGTATCATCTTCATCAAAAGAATACTCTTCTTTTGGACGAGTTGTCTTCTGCGGTGGTGCTGATGGAGTGGATGCCGTCTGAATAACATTGACAGCCAAAGACTCCTTGCCTTTAAGATTGATGGCCAATGTTTCTTTACTCTTGCGGTTATTCTGGCGATTACTACACCCGGGTGTAGAATGTTCATCTTGGCTAGGATGAGTCATTTGGACTCCTAACTGCTTGAACTTTTCGGCACTGACCTCGGCTGCTTTGGCATTGACAATGAAAGAAGGCCAATCCTGGAATTGTGTAGATCCTGTCCACATACTGATAATATACAACAAGTTTGATTTGCAAGTGTCTATTGTTACAGCAGATGGAGTTCCTAAAGGCATTTTGAGTGCCTCTCGACGGAATCTTTCAATCAAACTCTCTGTGGATTCATTGTACCACTGTTTAATCTTAATGAGGGCAGACATTGTTATGTCGTTGACTCCTTTGCAAAACCGTTCCAAGAACATTTGTTTAAAACCAACAAAGGAAGTGATACAGCCATCAGGCAGGCTACGATACCAGTCATAGGCTGCGCCGGCTAAACAACCGACGAACACTCTGGTAAGGAGAGCATCATTTGGCTGTAATTGATCAGTCATCACCTCAAAATGATTGATGTGCTGACTTGGAGAAGTGTTGCCATCAAACAGCATAATGGTTGAAAGTTTGTACTTAGGAGAAAATGGAACTTCCTTCCACTCTGTAGGATATGGTTGCTTTATGCCGATTCTTTGTAGGCCATCCTTCTGCTTGAAGATCTCAAACTGAGTGCGTAAAAGTTTTACAGCCTCATTAGCATCCCCTGATGTTTGGGAATTTGTAGGCTGCTTAGAAGTGTTATGAGGAGGAACAGCGTGGTAATTACCACCCCCAGTACCAGACTGACTGGGATCAGCTTGAATTGGCACGACAGCAACCTGAGGAGTTGGTACCCCCAGACTAACAGGTACAGAAGATGCTATAAGCTCAGGATTTGTAGCAGGGTTTACAATCGGGGGCACTGTATGTTGAGCCACAATTATGGTGTGCATGCTTGCAACCATTTCTGCCATGGTCTTCAATTTGTCCTCTAATGCAACAATTCGTTGCTCTTGACTGGTTGAAGTAGAGGCATCTTGATCTTCCGTAATGGTATATGCCGTCACTTCTCTTGCAGCTATTGATGAGATAGTTTGTTCAGAACTTTCACTATCTGTATCAAACTCTGAGAAAAAGCCCTCTCCTACATGGGCAATGGGGAGATCTTCTTGATTAAAGACACCTTGGTTCAAATGTCGAATTCTTGATCTAGTGTATTGAAAGACACCTTCACTGGATGCATGGATCCGATCTAAGTATTGCTGACTAGGATTACGGGATGCATTACGTCTTGGACGTTTCCCACCCCAGTGCCTTGAGAAGTCATGTTGACAGAAGCATATAATAGCTCATCTTCATCTTCTATTATATGTTCAAAAGTTGAAGCATAGTTCAGACGATCGAAGACAGATCGTCGAGCCGATTGGCAACAACAGTTGATGATGACTTCATGAAGGCAGTGGCGATCTGAAGCGCAATTTGGAGGTGAGGGAGACATCCCTGTAATCTCCCGTCTTTGTGTAAGACGTTGTCGCAAATCAGTTACAACTACAGGACGAGAAGAAGTCGGAGGAACATATTCCTTAATGATGTTAGGAACATGTCTCCTATTCTTCAGATGTTTAGTTCCCTGAGTGTACAAAGATGTACTCAACTCATTAGCATAGGTGGTTGGGTCTTTCTTTTCAAACTTTGGCTTTTGGTACAGATTAGCCTTTGGCATAGGGTTCTTACGTTTCACCAAAGTTGATACTGGTTGACGCCTATTGAGATAAGCGCATAAATCAAAAAATTCTGCTCCATGTGTCTCTGTTTGTGATACCCTCAATTTTTCTTGCTTGGATCTTGAAATTTGCAAGGTGGGAAGGTCTTGACCAAACCCCATAGGGGTAGGTAAGATACCTCTTTGGTTAGTATTCTTTCCAATATCAGAGATCCGATGACCTCTGTTTAAAGGAATAGAATCTGATATATCTTCCTCTGAGTCATAGACCAGGAAAGTTCGAGAAAAGACCAAAGGGTACTTTCCTTTATTTTCTAGAGGGTCAGCTAAGAAGCGTTTCTCTTTGTTCTGTTGTGAGACCATTTTAGGCACAGATTGCGCCAATTAAGGAAGTGACAAAGGACTCTTCCCTTTGTTCTGTCTAGTGTTGGCACTAGAACATTGATTCTACAAGTTCAGAACTTAAGATTTAGAAGAGGGAATAGCCAAAAGACTAGTTCCCTTGAGTTGTGCCAGAGTAGCAGACTGTGCCTGAGGTGCTGATTGCTTGGGTTGCGCCATAGTCCTACGGGCTATTGATGGTGCCTTGGCAGCAACATGGGTAGACTGCACCTCAACAATGGCTTGAACAGGCTGCACCTTGGCAGCAAAGAGAGTAGTAGACTACGCGTGGGCAGCAGGATGAATAGGTTGCGCACAGGCAACAGAAGCAAGTTGTGCCTGAGCCGCCGAGACAGATTGTGTCTTGACCACTGAGCACTCAGGTTGCGCCTGGGCAACAGTGACCATAGGAGATTTAGGAGCCCACACAGTCCTGTTCTTGGAGATAGCCGCTGTACGCTTGTTGCTCTTGGTGCTAATCATATCCTCATATGCTGTCTGGTTGACTTGAACAACCAGAGTCTTCTGCGTCTTGCCGATCGACGCAGTATCACATTGAGTTGTCACCTTCTCGTTGGAGGAAAAAGTCGTCCCCAGTAGAGTCGCAATTTTGTTTGCAAAAATAAAAAGTTTATTCCAAACTTGAAAAAGAATAGTACAAAGTACAATGAATTCTGGAAAAGTACAACTGTAGGAATCTGATCAAAAGACGATCACTTTATCCCTTGGACAATGTGAACTTGAAGACTGTAGCCTCTGGAGAATGTAGCAGCAATTTTGTAAGAGTTCTTGATCTCTGTACCTATGTATCTGATCATTTCACAATGATTGGAAACTCTATTTATAGAGTTCAAGAAATAACTATTTTAGCAGTTATTCTGATGTGCGCGAGGCCGGATTGTGCTACATTGGGTTGCGCCAATCTCCTGTTGTGCCAACTTTTATTTAGTTGTTAAGTCGTGTACTAACTGTATTTAGACGCATGGCATCATGTGATTGAGATGCGCGTGGTCGTGTACAGGATAGTAGACACGTCTTGAGAGATTAGTGGCATGTGTGCCACGTCATCCTGCTTTAGAATGTAAGTTGTCTCAACTTCATCAGGTTGCGCGACCTTCAGTCAACGAGTCAAACTGTGCTTGATTTGGGCTGCGCCTAAACATGTGGCAGCCTTTGAGCAGAAGTCATTCAGATTGCGCCTAGGCGCAACTAAGGATTTTGTCTGGATTGCGTCTAGGCGCAACTTACGAAACGTACAGGATAGCTGTCAACCAACTCCCCTTGAGCGGCACAACTCACGGGATTCGAAAAGATTTTTCTCGTTCACTGTGGTGTCAGTTGTCAGTGTTGTCAGGTAATGATGGCCATTAAGTGTCAGACGCCACATAGATTTTGGTGCAACAAGACTGGACGCAGTCTGATATATGGCACAACCTGTTCAGCGGCGCAGTCTGTTCTCTGAGCTTCATATCAGTGGTGCAACCTAATTTTTGGGGCGCAACTTGATCACTGATTAGTATGTTCAGGACGCAACTTGATTTTTAGGCCCTACACTATTGAGGGAGTTTTAGTTGATAAACCCCATGATAAATATACTGAAGATGACAAGAAAAAGGCCAGTCTTGATGCATGTGCTATTAACGCTTTATTTTGTGCTTTAGACAGAACTGAGTTAACAGGGTGTTGACTTGCACAACGTCGAATAAAGTGTGAAAACTTCTCGAAGTAACCCACGAAGGAACAACGCAAGTCAAGGAGTCAAAGATCAGCAGACTTACTCAAGAGTAAGAGGCATTCAAGATGAAGCCAAATGAATCCGTCACTCAGATGTTTACAAGATTCCTGGATATTGTAAATTCTTTGTCTTCATTAGACAAGGAATACAGTAACCATGAGAAGATTCGCAAACTTCTACGAGCTCTCACGAAGAACTGGATTCCAAAGGCTACAGCAATCATTGAAAGAAACGACATCTCAATAATGTCTCTGGAAACACTCATGGGTAAGCTATTCACTCACGAGTTGGAACTTCAAGACTTTGAAGATGCTACACCAAAGGAGAAGTCAGAGAAGTCGATCGCTTTCAAGGCTCAACATAGAAGAACTGTCGAAGATGATTCTGACGACAGCGACTCTGACTCTGAAGATCAAGCTCTTCTGGAAAGAAAATTCAAGAAGTTCATGAGATTCAACAAAAGAACAAAAGATAGCAACAGCAGCAACAACAACGAGGAAGATCATATTTGCTACGGATGTAAGAAGAAAGGACATATGAAGAAAGATTGTCCAACAGCATCATTATTAACAAGAAAAATAGCAAATATGGCAAAGGCTACCTGAAGAGATCTACATCAAGGAAGTATGCCAATACAAGCATATGGCATGAGAGCGAAGCCAGCGACTCAGAAGACGAACAATCGGATGAAGTTGCAAATGTATGCTTGATGGCTTGCGATCAGGTAACCACTAATCCTCTGTTTGATCCTTATAATGATTTCATCTTTGAGCAACTAGGAGAGGATTTCAGTGACCTGTTAAATGACTACATGAAACTGCGTAGTAAATATGAAACCTCTAAGAAGGTACTTAAAGAGTACAAAGGTGAGATAGGAAGACTTACCGACCAACTAGCTGATGTTAGAAATAATGTTTCTTCTATTGAGTCTGGTGAGCTTTCTTCTATTAAGCTGTTGTTACACGAGACTACCAAGTTACCCGAAGAAAAAGACCAAACTATCATCCAGCTAAAGAAAGACCTATCTAAGGAGAGAAAGAGTCCCTAGTGTGCACAAGTCAGAATGGAAACACTTACATCTGACTATACTAGATTATATGATACCTCCAAAATTTTGGAAATTAGTTTAGAAAAATGCCCTGAAGTTGTTGCTTTCTATTCTAACACGTGTCAATTACCGAATCATCGGAACACACCCAAACCAAATACTGTCAGACCAAACCATACCAAACCACTGCCAAAGAAGACTAATAGGCATGCATTTTTCTATACTAGAAAACCAAAACCTACCAATCATGCACCTCACACAACTTTCAACACTCAACATGCAAAATGTCATTATTGTGGCCTCATTGGTCATATATCCTCTGCATGTAGAATCAGAAAGTTAGTAGATTTAAATGTTTATGCATGGATACCAAAGACTAACATATCAGGATCCTACAAGAAATGGGTACCAAGAGTTTCATCTACAAACTGTTTTGTAGGTGGGACGCCCTTCACATGCTAGAAGCAAATGGATCCTCGACAGCGGTTGCTCACGGCACATGACCGGTGATGCATCATTATTCGCAATACTATCGAAGAAGAATAAAGAAGGATACGTCTCCTTCGATAATAATTTGAGAGGGTACATAATCGGTATCGATGACATTGGTAAGGCTCCCTACCCTGTGGTTAAAGATGTTTGTCTAATTATCGAGTTAAAACATAATCTGCTCAATATAAGCCATTTAGCTGATCACGGTTATGGCATTAACTTCGTCAAAGACAAATGTACTATAGTTGATAGCTCAACCGGTAGTACTATCTTTGAAGGTATCAAGAAAGACAACATATATGTAATCTATCTGTTAGAAGATGCTAACAAAGCAGGTAGATGCTTGATGGCCAAGAGCATTGAGAGTCAACTATGGCATATGAGACTCGGTCATGCAAACATGACACAATTTCAAAACTATCCACAAAGAAGTTGGTACGCGGCTTACCGGACATATCTTTCAAGAAGGATACGGTATGTAGCGAATGTGAAAAGAACAAAGCTACCCGATCCGTCTTTAAGTCCAAGAATGTTGTAAGTACCACTAGACCTCTACAGTTATTGCATATGGATTTATTTGGACCTAGTAGAATTGCTAGTCTAGGTGGTAAGTTATATGCATTTGTCATTGTAGATAATTTTTCTAGATACACGTGGGTATATTTTATTGCACGCAAGAACGATGCTTTGTCAGAATTTGTCACCTTTTGCAAGAAAGTACAGAATGAAAAAGGTTTCATGATTACTCGCATTCGTAGTGATCATGGCGGTGAATTTGAGAATGCAGAGTTTAAGCAATTCTATGACACACACGGTTATCTGTATGAGTTTTCCTGCCCTAGGACTCCACAACAAAATGGAGTTGTGGAACGTAAGAACAGGACTCTATCTGAAATGGCTAGAGTAATGTTGAACCAGTTTAGTCTACCTAGATACTTTTGGGCTGAAGCTGTCAATACAGCGTGCTATATTCTCAATAGGATTCTGATTCGACCTATATCGAAGAAGACTCCCTATGAGTTATGGTTTGATAGAACACCCACTGTTTCATATTTCAAGATATTTGGTTGTAAATGCTTTATTCTTAATACTAAAGACAACCTGAGTAAATTTGATAAAAAGGCCGATGAAGGTTTCTTTTTAGGTTATGCGGCAAAGAGCAAAGGGTACAGAGTCTTCAATAAGAGAACCATGATCATCGAAGAATCAATTAATGTCAAGTTTGATGAACTAAATCAACATTCAGTCGATGACGATAATGAAGACATAAGTACACCAAGTACAGCTACTGAAAAACTTTCACACAAAGATGCAGAAGCTTCACACCAAGCTCCAACTGAGTCTTCAAGCAAATCACATACAGAACCAGAAGCCGAAACCAGCAATCCTGAGGATATACCAAAAGAGATGAGATTCTTGGCAGATCATCCAAAGGACTTGGTAATTGGTGAGATTACCAAGGGTGTTAGTACTCATTTCTCTAATAAAGATATAGCTTCCTGTGTTGCTTTTATCTCACAGCTTGAACCCAAAAACATTGAAGAAGCATGTAGTAATAAATTTTGGTTAGATGCTATGTAAGAGAAATTAAACCAATTCGAACGGAATCAAGTTTGGGAACTTGTTCCCAAGCCCATTGATCATCTAGTCATTGGCACCCATTGGGTATTCCGAAACAAACTGAACGAGAATGGTTTAGTGACTCGTAATAAGGCTCGACTCGTAGCTCAATGATACAATCAAGAAGAAGGTATCGACTACGATGAGACTTATGCCCCAGTTGCGAGATTAGAATCCATTCGCATGTTATGTGCATTTGCATGTTTTCATAATTTTAAATTATTTCAAATGGATGTTAAAAGCGCATTTTTAAATGATTTTATAAAAGAAGAAGTTTATGTAGCTCAACCTCCAGGTTTTACTGATTTCAAAAATCCTGATTATGTTTTCAAGTTGAAGAAAGCCTTATACGGTTTGAAACAAGCCCCTCGTGCTTGGTATGATCGTCTAAGCTCTTTTCTACTTGACAACAGTTTTTTAAATGAAAAGGTTGACACTACACTGTTTATAAAATCTTTGAATAGAAATCTTCTTTTAATTCAAATCTACGTAGATGATATTATTTTTGGATCCACTGATGAATCTCTTTGTCAAGAATTTTCAAAGTGTATACAGAATGAGTTTGAGATGAGCATGATAGAAGAGCTGAAATTCTTTCTCGGACTGCAAATCAAACAAACCAACAATGGGACGTTCATAAATCAAGCAAAGTACACAAAAGATTTATTAAAGAAGTTCGACCTGGAAGCAGTCAAACCACTTAGCACTCCAATGGCGACTTCAACCAAGCTTGATATTGATGAACAAGGTAAACCCGTCGATATACGTAAGTATTGAGGTATGATCGGTAGCTTACTGTACTTAACTGCTAGTCGACCTGATATTATGTTTAGTATTTGCTTGTGTACACGTTTTCAAGCCAATCTTAAGGAATCACATCTGTGCGCAGTTAAGCGTATCTTCCGATACCTTAGAGGCACTTCTTCTGTCGACTAATGGAATCCTAAAACCATGTCGTTTGACCTAACCGGTTATTCTGATGCTGATTTTGCTGATGCAAAGTAGATAGAAAAAGTATCAGCGGCACATGTCATTTCCTAGGAAAAGCCCTAGTCTCTTGGTTTAGCAAGAAAAAAATTCTGTCGCATTATCAACAACTGAGGCTGAGTACATCACCGCATGACGTTGTTGTGCACAAATTTTGTGGATGAAGCAAACTTTAGAAGACTTTGGATTACATTTCACACACATACCTATTTTCTGTGATAATACTACTTTTATTAATTTGACTAAGAATCTAGTATGTCATTCTCGTACTAAGCATATCGAGATTCGACATTATTTTCTTAGAGATCATCAACAAAATGGAGATATAGACCTTGTATACATAAACACACAGAATCAATTGGCTGACATTTTTACAAAACCTCTAGCGAAAGATCGTTTCAATTATTTATGTCAAAAATTAAGAATTTTAGATGACAATTATATTAATTAATTTTATTTTATTAATTTTTTTTCCAATACTCAATAACTGTTTTCGAGACAAGCCTACAAAGAGTCTGTCTGTCACCATGACTATGGTCGAAGTGAAACGGTACTTAATTGTTCTCCGGTGAACTCCCGTTAGCTGGGATAGTACTCCTACAGCTAATCTAAAACAGACGCCGAGTAACGAAAGTTAATTTATAAAATAATATTAATTATTTTATTTGAAGTTTAAAATTACTAAACTTTGAATTAAATATTTGAAATGAGTTGATAAAAAGGATGTGGCCCACAAGTTTTTCTTTTTAAAACTCAGGAGAACCCTAGGCAAATTCGGCCCGAGTTCGGTCCGGATTCGGCCAGAGTTCTGTTGGTGTTATATACTTTTTAGTCAGAACCCGAGGCCCCCTCCTCTTCATCTCTTCCAAACTTCATCATAACAGCAGCAATAGTCGCCCAAAGTCCCCCAAAATCCTAGTTCTTCTCCACTTTGTTGCTTCCAATCTACGTGGAGAAATCAATCCAAACTTTGGATTCGTGCGAAAAATTCATCCCTCTACAACATACTTGAATTTCAGAAGGTATAACCCCTTCTTCCTTCCACTTACAATTTTGTAGGGTTATCTAGTTTTGAGAAAGAATACCTAAGGGATTCAATCCTTCCAAGAGGAAGAAGACTAATGCCAGTGAAAAGGCATCATCTTCAAATCCGAATACGGATTCCCTCTTTTCTCCGGTCCAATCGGGTGACGGCGTGTCGGATGAATTTTACTTCAAAACTCATGACCAAGCTTTGCTATGGTATGCCGACTTTGCCATGCGTACAATATGCACAGGCGTTCCGATCAAATGGACTGTATTTCCAGATCATCGTCCTTTGTTTGAGGTATTAGGGTTACACCGTCTCGTTACCTAACAATTCCCTATAGCTACTAATGCCCTTCGACTATTTTACTGTAACTTTGTGTTAGATACTTTTACCGTAAGAACTCGTGCTGGCGGGATCGATATCGAGTTCGATGATGTGTTGCTAGCGAAAATCCTTAGTATTCCAAACGAAGGTGCCCCGCTCGATGACATGACCGACTTCAACTTTTTTGACGGCACGACTCTTGTTAGTTTCAAGAATGAGCCTTGTGCGCCAGCAAGTGCTCGTCCTGGAAAGTTTAAGGCCAATAACTTGAACTTATTTAACTACGAGTTACATCGCATCATCTATTTCACTATTCTTCCGAAATCTACTTCGATAGATGATGTCACTGCACTTGAGCTATCTGCCCTCTATCACATTCTTAAGGTGATTCCTTTTTCTGCCCCTAAGACTATCATCCAGATGATGGAAAGATATCGCGGAAGAGAACGCAATCTCTCTTATGCGATGCTTATCCCTCGGATCTTTCAGCGTTTTGATATCGATTTATCCACTTGCGCTCTAGACCCTGAGCCCAAGTATCTTCAGCTTTCTCGTCGCAGCAATGCCGCTGCTCCTACACCTCTTGCTCCTGCTCCTATTGTCCCGGTTCCTCCTCAGACCTACCCTATGACTTTTGAGGGTATCCATCAGCACCTTTCGGATATGCAGACTTTCTTTGTTGACACTTCCAGGGAACATGAGTTCCGTGACGTGACTCAGTTCCAGGCTATAGCCAACTCATTTGCTGATCTCCGATTTGCTCAGACGGGTCATTCTGCCAGTTCTCTTCCTAGAGACCCTGCTGTATCTAGTTACCGCATTGAGGATGAGACGGTCCATTCTCTGTTCCAGCCAGGGAACGCTTATGATTGGTATCGTGGTTCGGGTGCTACTCCACACACCTCTGGAGCTGGCACATCTGGAGCTAGTCCTTCTGGACATGGTGGTTGTGCTAGGACTACTACTACTGATGATGATGATGATGAGAATGAGATGTGATTTAGACATTTTTTGTCTAGTTTGTCGTACTATTGTGACTGCTTATTGTCTTTGTTTACTTGGAAATGCCCGACATTCCAAGCTAGTATCCATACTTTTATTTGTGCTAGTTTTAGAACTTTTTGTGACATTTTCTGTGATGTTTGTCTGTTAAACATCGTTTTCTATTCTCTACTTTAGAGATTTATATCAGTTTAGTACTATTTAGCATATCTTGTTATAGCACTCTTTATCATGCTTCGATATTATTTTAATATACCATGCATGTGAACACTATAAATATTTTTTATATTTTTTTGTTTCTTTACGGATTATTGCTTATGCATATATTGCGGGGGAGCTTTCTCTTTTGCAATTATTTTGCTAAGTGACAACGGGGGAGAAATAAGATCTAACATCTTAATCTTTTCTTTGTAAGATTACAGGAACAATTTTTTTACCGAAATTCGTTTTTGTCTTATCAAAGATACCAAAGATATTATATCAGTCAAGGTTTGTCAATTATCAAAATAGAAGAGATTGTTAGCCCATTGGTCATGGTCAAACCTAATTTTAATAATTGATCAAACTCTGCCTCGATATACGGAGCTACTCAGATGTTTACTCAAGACATTTTGGACACTTGGACACTGATCAAGATCGGATATCTACTCAGTTCAAGACCGAAGCTATGTTTGCCACTCGAGTCTGTATTTCTTTATGCAATATAATTTTTACTTTTATTGAGTCTAGGAATACATTGTACACCGAGTCGTACTGGCAAATAGGTTATCCAAAATTGTTTTTAAAAATGACCTATGTTTTTGAAAAACATCCCTTATTTACAAAAGCTTCTGAAGGATTTTAAAAAGCCCAAAAATCACTTTTGAAAAACCCTGACCAACCCTGACAGAACTCGGCTCGAGTTCGGTTAGTGACCGTTTGATTTTCGAACGTTTGAAAAACTTGGTCTCCCTTCAGTTGTGGATTTTTACATAGAGTTCTGCCCGAATTCTGCCAGAGTTCTGCCTTTGGAAAAACTATAAATAGAGAAGAATTCTGATCATTTCAAATCACTCATTCACTTTCATCTCTTCTCTTCTAAGCTTACGTTTTTTTTCAAAGAATTCTAAAAAGCTTTCATTTTCAAATCCCAAGCCAGTTACAATTCTCTAGTCAATTTGCCGGTATGGTGCGGTCTAGAAGATTTCAGAGAAATTGTAATCAGAGGCTTGATTGAAGAAAGACTCTTCAAAATTGAAGTTGGTCGAGTTCTTCGTATCAAAGCTCGCGTCTGTAGAAGTTGCAAGGACTTCGTATGAAAACTTGTGGAATTTTCCAATAGTGGATTCAACTAGAAGCTAGAGTTCTTCTGACTGGACTAGTCCTCACGAGAGGAAAACCAGTATACATCGTTGTGTTTGCGTTTGCCTTCTGATCTCATTTCTTTTACAATTATTGTTTTGTAATTATTGATTTAATTCTGTGATCTTACTGCTAACAAGTTTTTAATTAGCAATATTCCGTTGCCTACTCTATTCATCCCCCTCTAGAGTATTCTGCTTTACGACTTCGTTCCTACACTAGTATCATCACCAGTCTCAGCAGATCGATTTGGATCATAAAAAGCAGAAGCATGGTCAAAGTATCTCAGTGCATTATGGTCATCAAATCTAGGTCTTGGACGGTGAGGGTGTCGAACCAGAGGAATGGGACCACCAGGTGCATGGGCCATACTCCACTGAATGTCAGAAAGAGTTTTCCCGAGAGCCTGAGCATGAAGAGTAGTCTGATAGTCCGTCTGATAATGACACTTGTCCTTACGTCTGTGATGATCGTCCTCAAGTCAGAAACGGTCACGGGACATATCATGAAGATAGTCTAAAGTGACTGGAACAACAGGTGCTTGAGGATCAGGTATATCATCCTCAACATCAGCCTCATCAAAAGAATCATCATCAGGAGTAGGAATGTGGGGACCAATCCTACGGGCTTTTAGGAGATAAGATAGAATATCTTCAAATGGTCAAGAGTCCAAAGGGATAGAGAACCTACGAAAGATGATCGAAAGATACATAGCATAAAGTCGGTTTCGCCCTTTCTTACGACACGTACCATTGCTTCACTCATAGTCTTTGGAAGACTAAATGTGATAGAGAAATGGAGATTATATAGAGCTGACATCTATAAGTACATGATCTCGTCAGTAGATCACGTCTTGGGAATAATAGTAAAAAATATAATATGATGTAGGTCATAGAAGTGTTGGTTTAGATATCTGGCCATTAGTCTACCATGAGGTCGGGGGTAAGGATAACACATAGCATCCTTGAAGATTCAAGGGTCATGTCGTTACCAAAATTGAATTTTGTGATATCGACAAGAGCATCTCCACCATTAGGAATATGGAGTATATCGCTCAAATCGGTATCATCAAACTCAATATCGATACCGCAGACAGAAGAATAAATAAATCCGTATGAGTGTTGCAAATTGAAATAAAATATGTGAATGGAATTAGAATAAATTGGGTGTGCAATTTGAACTCTCTTAAATTTGATCGATAATCCGAAAATATAGTAAAATTAATAGGGTTACCCGGACAAATTTTTCTCTTTTAGAAATCGTCAACCAATTACATGACGTTTCTAAGTCCCTAAATAAGGAACCATCAAATTCGCCTTCTTCGGATACAAAAGGGATACACAGTGAATGGTGACTATACTGAGAAGGATTGGATGAGGAAGTCTCATCAGCTTTTCTCTTTTTCTTCCCAAAGATTTTAGGTGCTATGGAAATAAATTAGAGAAAAAATGAGAGTTATGCCTCAAAAGAGTTGAAGAACTTGGAAGAGAATCCCAAAATAAGCACAAATCTTCAATTTAGAGGATTGGAAAGCCTTAGATAGAGAGGTCTTTAGGGTTAAGGTTTCTAAAAATCTAGGGTTTTTGAAGATGGAGGAGAATGACAAGGGGTGTTGCTCGGTTCTGTGTGGAGTAGAAGTTAGGGTTTTGCAAACAATAAAAAAACCACAACTTAAAAAGGTGGGGCCAAGTCGGTTATGTTCTCGAACACAGGGACCGAGTTCGGCCCGAATTCGGTTGGAGTTCGGTCTGAGTTCGATTTTCTTTGTTCCAGAATTGTATTTTTTTGATGTATGTAAATAAAATGCAATTTAAGCCATAAATTTATAAAATTTTAACAATCTTGGATTAGTTGTAGGGGCTGGATCCCAGCTAGTGATGGTCCGAAGACACTTAAGTACCATGTCGCTTCGGACTATTTACGACCGTGTGATAGAAGGACACTTTCGACTTGTACCCAAACAATTTTAATAATTCATTGGATTAATAATAAAACATTTTAAGGACATAAATCATTATGCTTCAAGAACAAAATTAAGAATACCTAACTCGCGACGAATATAATTGAATCGTTCCTCGGCAAGTGATTTTGTAAAGATATCTACTAGCTGATGTTCAGTGTCAATAAATTCTAGACAGATGTCTTCATGTAATTAGTGATCACGTAAAAATGATGACATATCTCTAAGTGTTTAGTACGTGAGTGACATACAAGGGTTCTTAGTAAGATTAATCGTGCTAGTGTTGTGACAAAAAATAGAAATATTCTTTAAATGCAGATTGTAATCTTCTAGGTTTTGCTTCATCTACAAAACAAAATATGTGTACAACAACATCCTGCAGCGATATACTCGACTTCAATCGTTGATAATGCAACAGAATTTTACTTTTTGCTAAACCAAGAGACTAAAGCTTTTCCTAGGAAATGACACGTACCGCTGGTACTTTTACGATCTACGTTGCATCTGACAAAATCAGCATCTGAATAACCGATAAGTCAAAGGACGTGATTTTGGTATAGCACAAGCCGACAACAGAAGTTCCTTTAAGGTATCGAAAGATACGCTTAACTGGGCATAGGTGTGATTTTTTTAGGATTAGCTTGATATCTAATACATGTGCAAACATTGAACATAATATCAGGACGACTAGCAGTTAATTATAATAAACTACCAATTATACATCGATACTTACGTTGGTCGACAGGTTTGTCGCTTTCATCAAGATCAAGCTTTGTTGACGTAGCCATTGGTGTGCCGATAGGTTTTGCATTGTCGAAGTCGAACTTCTTCAGCAATTTTTTCGTATACTTGGCTTGATTGATGAACGTTCCCTGTGAATTATGCTTGATTTGCGATCCGAGAAAGTGGTTGAGTTCTCCCATCATGCTCATCTCGAATTCACTCTATATACACTTAGCAAACTCTTGACAAAGTAGCTCATTAGTAGAACCGAAAATAATATCATCAACATATATTTGCACTAATAAAATATCATCATCAAGGGATTTCGTAAACAGAGTAGCATCAACTTTTTCTTTTAAAAAACTATTTCAAGTAGGAAGGAACTTAGATGATCATACCAAGCACGAGAGCCTTGTTTGGGTCCATATAGTGCCTTACGTAACTTGAAAATATGATCAGAAAATTTAAAATTCTCAAAAATTCTCAAAAACAGGGTGTTGTTTCACAAAAACCTCTTTTATAAAGTCATTCAGAAAAGTATTTTTAACATCCATTTAAAAAAATTTAAAATCATGAAAACATACAAATGCATAAAGCATACGAATGGACTCGAGTCTAGCAACAGGAGCATAGGTCTCGTCATAATCAATTCCTTCTTCTTGATTATAACCTTGAGTAACGAGACGTGCTTTGTTACGAATGACTTGTCTATCCTTACTAAGTTTATTTAGGAATACACATTCGATATCAATTATAGAGTGATCAATAGATTTAAGAACAAGTTCTCAAACTTGATTTCTCTTAAACTGGTTTAATTCCTCTTTCATAGCATAAATCCAAAATTTATCATTAAAAGCATCTGTTACAGTCTTAGGTTCTACTTGTGAAATAAAAATAACATTTACAGCTATTTCTCTAGTAGATGAACGAGTGCTTACTCCTTTTGATACATCACCTATGAATAAGTTCTCTGGATGGTCTGACATGAACCTCGTCTTCTTTGGCAGACTCTCCAGATAGCTTGTACTGGTAGCAATATCTTCAGGTACTTTGTTTGATGTTTTTCCCATGTCTTCCTCATCATTGTCACTTGGTAATTCACTATTAAGCTCATCAAAAGAAATATTTATAGATTCTTTAACAATCAATGACCTTTTATTGGAAATTATAAAGCCTTTACTCTTAGCAGCATATCCTAGGAATATACCTTCATCTGTCTCAGAGTCGAACTTACCCAAGTTATCCTTGATGTTCAAAATGAAATAGCGACAACAAAGAACTTTAAAATATGAAATATTAGGAACTCTATCAAACCATAATTCATAGGGAGTCTTCATCGATATAGGTCAAATCAGAATCCTATTCAAAATATGACAAGTTCTACTTATAGCTTAAGCCCAAAATATTTTGAAAAATTATACTGGTTAAGCATAACTCTAGCTATATCACTGAGAGTTATATTCTTCCGCTCTATAACATCATTCTGTTAGAAAGTTTGGACAAAAAAGTTCATAGAAATAGCCATTTTAATCACAAAACTTTTTAAAATCGAAAATTTTGAATTCGTCTTCATGATCACTTCGGATGCGAGTAATCATGAAGCCCTTTTCGTTTGAACTTTTTTTTTCAAATTCAAAAAGTGCATCATTTTTGTTTGATAAAAAGAAAACCCATGTAAATTGAGAGAAATCATCAACGATAATAAAAGTATAGAGTTTATCACCAAGACTGACGGCTCTACTTTGTCCAAATAATCTATATGCAGTAATTACAAAGGTCTATAAGTACTTACAACGTTGATAGATTTAAAAGAAGACCTAATTGCTTTGTTTTTCTCACAGTCAGCACATGACATGTCTCTCTTGAAAGTAATCTCTGGTAATCCTTATACCAATTTCTTCGTGCATAGCCTTGAGATAGTATCCATGTTGACATATCCTAATCTCATATGTCATAGCCAACTTTCATTTTTTTTGACTAATAGGTATTTATATACATTGTTAGTATTTTCTGATAGGTAGAAAACATAAATATTGTCCTTCCTTATTGTAATGCATGTAGTTCGTATTACGTATCTTAGAATACATGTACGTATTTTATCTTGTATCGCATATCTCTTGGCTTGGCTCGATTTATTTTGGGTTGGTTCGGCTAGGCTTGGGTTGCCTTGGTTCATCATGAACCAAGGGGAGAACACCTACCTACCACCACCATCATCCTTTATTAACCCATTCCCTCATTCTCTCTCTTCATTACTCTTCTTCTTCTCCACATTTACTTCTACACCTACCAGGAATAGAGAGAGAGCTTAGGCAAGTGCAAACTTGCTTCATGATGGATCTCAAGTTTTATTGTTCCATTCTCTTCCTTACTTGATTCTAAGATACTTTAGAACTTGGCATTTTCTATTTTGATGGATATTTTCTTGTAGATCTAAGTTTATATTATTTTCGATTTTCTTGGGTTTTGATCTATTAAACTTTATTATTTTCATATTTTGATTGTTCCATGTTGTAGAGAATTCAATTTTACCCAAAATAGACCTTTGAAAAGTTAGATTTTGACTTATTTTGAGGAAGTTATGGCCAAAAGCATTTTTGGCCATTTCTATGTTCATCTGTGCTGATTTTGGCAGGGACGATGAATAGTGCCGCATGTATAGTACCGAGCCGCATAAGAGTGCTGTATAGTACAGAGCCGCATAAGGGTGCTGCATAGTGCCGAGCCGCATAAGAGTGCTGCATAGTACTGAGCCACATAAGGGTGCTGCATAGTGCCGCATAGTGCCGAGCCGCATAAGAGTGCTGCATAGTACCGAGCCGCATAAGGGTGCTGCATAGTGTCGAGCCGCATAAGAGTGCTATATAGTACCGAGCCGCATAAGGGTGCTGCATAGTGCCGCATAGTGCCGAGCCGCATAAGAGTGCTCATAGTACCGAGTCGCATAAGGGTGCTGCATAGTGCCGCAGTGCCGAGCCGCATAAGGGTGCTGCATAGTGCCGAGCCGCATAAGGGTTGCATAGTGCCGATAGTGCCAAGCCGTATAAGGGTGCTACATATGCCAGCAGTGTTCAGCCGCATA